>VUQG01019788.1:0-16818 GCA_015106755.1 Etia nguti | reverse complement strand
GGCTGGTCATACCAAATATTGACTTTCAAGGCTCATTACAAATTGCAGAAAGTCTGTTTTTGCCTTATATACTGTATTTCCATGCAATTCTGTGCGTTTAAACATGCCTATTTCCTGTTTTACTTGGAAAATATAAAGAAATGAGAGGTGTATTAGGACTTTTGCACACTATTACATTTATTCAGCATTTTGTTATAGTACTTTTCACATATCTCAAGTCTAAGTCGACTCTGAGCACATGGTATGACCTCTTCCCCAGCAGCTTCTCCCTCATTAATGTTATTTTTTCTTATTTTGGGTTGAATCTCCTCTGCCTGTCTAAATAAGGCTTGAGAGTCTCAGTGTAGCTAATGGGGCTGCATATGGCAGAATGATAATTTCCAGGCTGATGGCAGAGTGACAGAGCAGCGTAGGGGATCTCAGAGGATTACTGCACATAAACACTGCCTGCGTTCGTCCACAAGAGCTCAATGTACAACAGATCCTTGAAGGTATAATCCAAGGGGCCCACGGTTTAATGCTCACCTAGGTGATTTCATAATTCAGTGGCTCTATTTGGCGTTATCGCATAAACATTAAACATCGCATAGGAAATTGAGGTTTGCATGTGGGGCACATGTCCGTGTGACAACATGGGAGGATGTCAAACACTCATTGCGTAAAACTTACATTGCATGTTTTGTGTGTCTCCCACCTCTGTTCATTTCTCTGTCCCTTCTCTCTGTTGTGTTTGGGTCTCATTTCCTCGTTTGTGCTTGAGTGTTTTTTCCACGCTTCAGCTTCTGGGGCTAAAAATTGAGCCTGCAGGCTCTGCAGTTTCTCTAAAGGCCCACGCGTCATGACACCCATGTTAATATGTCCAAAAGTCAAGTTTGTTACAAAATAGTTTTAGCCCTATTTTTGGATATTTTTCCCTTGATAATATGGCTTGCTGTGACAGCGAGGACTGTTGAAGAAGTTTGTATATGTCTTTGTTTTGCACTCGTCCAGATTGGTAACCAAGCTTCCTGAGTAATTAGAACTTGATTTTTCCCAAATATGGTAACTTTTCCAAAAAACAAACATAGTTGCTGCCAAAGCGCTACAAAATCCAAAACCAATGAGTGATGTTATGATGGCTGTCATCATCTTTTATATACAGTCTATTTGAGTTTTCTTACAATCTTATTAGCTTACCAAAAAGTACACTCTACCATGAGCAGTCGATGAAGTTCTCACATACAGTATAACCCCCCCTTCCATCCGTAGTTTAGTCTTGTCCACTAACTATTTATTTATTTTGGTTTTGCTTCATGAGTGTGTGTGCGGGTGTGTTGCTATATTTGCTTCTTATGTGTTTTGCACTCATTGAACTTAAATGGGTGAGCTTATCGTGGGGTTTTGGCTCAGATAACACTGTTAGTTTGTTAAGCTTCTCCTGTCCCTGAACTTCAGCCTTTATCATCCATAGTCCACAAACTAAAACATACAGAAAGAATGTTTTGGATAGTGAAGATGTGTGTAGTAATGGATAAGTGGAGACTAATGAGATGAGAGGCTTCGCTGTTTGCGAAGGGCTTTTTTGAGGATTGACTGCGACTCAAAGGGTGACATTAACAACAACATGTTGTGTAGGGCAGGTGGGCTTTTACACAAGTACTTTAGGAACGAGAGTGTTTTAGGTGTGCATTTGCTCCCAGACTTAGGATAAAATTATTTAAGATGGGTGAGACACAGACACAGAGGTGCACGCAAATCCTTGTTTTGGTACTAATCCCAACATTTACAATAGAAGGGAAAAAAAGCAGTGTCACTCAATCACTCACCTTTTGAATCTGCTCACTATTTTCTGCACTATATCAAAACCATATCCCTTTCACATAAAAGGCTTCACACACCACGACATTCTCAGTGTTCAGTTTTGGCACAGATAATGCGCTTGGTAAAGGTCACAGCAAGGCTTGTTTTCTATTCACAGACAGCTGAAGTGACGTGGTTGGCTTGCCATGCTAACTTGCAAGTGTCGACAGGTGGAACTGCTGTGTTCGCGTTACTCTGTTCTCGATTGTTTACTCCAAATCTCAGCCAACTGCTGTGCATGTCATCACAGGGAGATTTATTAATCTTACAAGGCATTTATTTTATTCTTGGGGGAAATACATTACCAGTTTTTCTTTGCTATGTGACCTGTTTTTTTTGCAGAAATATGCATTTGCAGCTCACTGAGCTGCACTGAGCTACAATACTATGAACTTTCTTGACAATGATTCTATTTGTATAATTTCTCTCAGCTTCAACCTGAGTGAACACCCGTGTGAACATGCAGACCACTTAGTTTTCAGATTAAGTCAGCAAACATTCAGACTCAAATGCAGAACAACAGAGCAGATGAAAGGCTCGCTAGGTAATCTGTGGCAAACACTGGGGCTGCTGGTGTAAAGTGGGCTTGCAGATTGAAGACTTGTGAGACGAGCTGCTGACAGACAGAACTATAGCAGCGGGCTGGCGGGCATATGGCGGAAATCCGGATCACACAAAGAGAAGGTTTAAAGCAAAGGAAACTAGAGAGCAGCCAGGACTTTTTCTAGTGCTACAGCTGACAGAAAACTCTGAAACGGAGTGTAAGAGCCAAGCTGATTTTGAATCGTCTGCTTGTTCTGAGAGCTGTAAATTCACAAAACTGACAGATATAACTGCACTAAATCTATGGCCTGAAACTCTCATGGACCACAGTTCTTATCTGCTCCATAGGCATGGGGAACCACAGCAGTAACAAGTATCTAACCACCAAATGAATATAGTGGCAGAAGATGACAGCATTTTTCTGTAATCTCATAAAGTAGAAGTATAAAGTTGCAGAAAGTAGAAACACTTAAGTAGACATTCCTGTAACTTGAACCTCAACCCGCAAAGTTGGATGCACTAATCACCTCAGCGTTTTTGTCGACTGATATTTGCATGCAGACAGACACAATATTACCGGCAGCATTCAGGAAAATTAGAGTTTACCGCTTTCCCGATCCTGTTAAAATCTGGGCTCTAATTATTTGACGCCTATAATGCAAAAAAACTAAAAGCATGTGTTTAAATTGAACGTTGAATCTGCACTTGGAGTTGGTGGGTTACCACAAAAACAGTGAGTTCAATGCAGAGCCGCAAGTACAAATGATGTTGATATTTCCTCAAATCTTTTTTCCTGCATTTCAGTGCCAGCTAGGTCACCGAATATCAGCAAGTACACGGGCAGAGACAAATAAGCTAAGTGCTGTCCGAGACTGAAGCGCACGCAGCATTATTCCTGCCAAGCTGAAACCACAGATAGCATCAACACAGTCCCGCTCCTGCTCTCTGCTAAGTGGCAACACTGTTGGGCTGTCATTATACTGTCGTCTTAAAATCAGGTTTCTAATCTCAGGAAACTAATCATTGTTCATTTTGTGGTAAGAAGCTGTAGCACAGTCGAAGTCGCCACGAGGCTTGGCTCATGATCAACATAATCCTCTGCTTCGTGTAATGGAAATCTTGACAATGTTGTGATGAACAGCACAGGCCTGCCTGGTTATGCCACAAAAGAAGTCCTCCCAGGAGGAAACCGAGTAGTTGTGCCGATGCTGGACAATCACCTAATTCGACTATTTCGAGTGAAAAGAGCGATATCGAACCGAGAGGGATGAACTTTTTTTTGTTTTCTTATTCTTGGACTACTAAACTTGAAATGAATTACATAATTCAGGTGATATAGCAGTAGTTAGCAGCAAGAATCAGAGGAAGATTGACCATAGCTACAGAGTTAGACTGATTTATCAAAGGCGTTACTGTACATATATCAAAATCATTCATATTAGGATTTGGGACACATGAAAGTTTGTTGCTCTGTGTAATTGTTGACACAAAAATTGTACCGCAATAAGCTTTTTATTGTTACAGACAAATGTTATAAAGGTGCAATCAGTTGCCAGAGTACACAAGGGAAAGCAAGAGAAAAATGAAAACACCATCTCTATTGCCTTTATAATGCTAATTTAACAACACAAATCCCATCCACTGGCAAACAGAGACATCACTATTCATATAAATGAACAACCGCACTACTTAGCGTGATTCGCTGTTTCTTATCCAGCTTGCTCTTTCCCATTTTATGTAAGATGATATCTTTCCCTTACATTTAATCATTTAAAGGATTATGAACTAGATAATAAACAAAATACATTTTTGCAGCGTTGTGGTGAACAATATGCACCAAAGTTAAACTTAGTTTGGCAATTAGACTCATCCTGTGCTGAAACAAACACAGCAGAAACAATGTAGGATGGTGATGGCTAATCAAAGGCTCCCTGCAGGGCTGTTGTTGCTTCATAGCGGGCACAGTTCGTAGATCCATTGCACCTCATAAAAGTGTGTACGAAACATCACCCAGGCAGTGCAAAACGCTTCCCACACACATGCTCCTGTAGAGCACGGCGAAACATCAAACATTCACACACACTCACACACACAAAACACAGGTACGAATCAGCTGTTATACAATCGTTTTTCATTGTTTCCCACCCACATTCAGCCGATGTGGTCTCTAAACAGGAAATGTTTACCAAAACACGTAAATATCCAACGCGCTGAAGAGGCTTCGAGCATCCAGCTGCTAGGTCCCTGTAGATGCATCCAGATGGGCCACTCTCTGAGCTCCTCTCCCACATCATAACAGGGTCCCGGACAAACATGTGTAACAGTTCGGAGGTTGACCTCTTTACAGAGCTGTGGAAATAAGAGGCTCAAAAATATGTGTTTGAGGCTTCACGCTACATCCTCATCTTTAGACATGTGGACTGTATTACTGTAAACCTCTGGAGATCTGGATAAATGAAATACCTGAAGGAAGTGGGCTTTTTCTTTCTTTCTTTGTCTTTTTTTAATCTCCAGGACTAAGTGAGAGGTGTACTGATGCTTCAACAAAAGTTGCATGGCGTTCCTGCTGGCACATTTGACTTGCATATTTAAGTGCACTGCAGTGTTCTGCTGACATTTTGACACATAATAAAAAGGCACGCATGGGAAAGCAGAGTTAGCCAGCGGTGGGATGTTTTATGACCCATTTAATGAGCCATTTCATGAAAACACAGTAATTATATTCACTGAGGCCACGTGATTTTTGTTAAAGAAAACTGGTGAATGATAACATGACATGTTTTCCAATCACCATTCAGGAAGACAAACAGCAGCAGTCAGTGAACAGGTGGAGCGGGCAGTGCCATCGGCAAATCTAACAGTTCAGATAGACTAAATTAGGCTATGATGAGGCAGGTTACTTGATTTGTGAGACCACAGAACTTGTGATCAGAGTCACTGCTTAAACAACTGGATTTAGTTGACCATATAGTGGCGTCGCACAGAGAATAAACTGAGGTCGACACTGGGATACCAGATTCCAATTTTGTTTTAATGTCTTTCAGTCAAAGTAGCATCTACAACAAATGGTTTCCATTCATTTTGTTGTGTGGTGGTGCTCTTGTTGTTGCTAGAGCACAGCTGCAGTGCAGTTGGAAGATGTTTCTTTTTTGTTTTTTGGGGTTTTTTTAGGGAAATTTATAGCGTCAATAGCAAAGTCATTTGGCAGGAGCTCCAAAGAATCAAAGACAAGCAGATTTCCTTTTTTCCAGTCTTTACATAAAATCACAGATTCTCATGAGTCACGCTTCGACAAGCCCATTTAAATTAGAAAATCCAAATCGAGTGAAGGGCTACACCAGGACTGATTTGAATGTAGTGACAAAGGAAGCAGAAGATTACCCCGATACATTCTCTGCCTCACGCTGTTTGCCAGAGATTTACTAACGGGAGACATTGCAGCATTTTGCACATTGTCAAGAGACTAAGAGAGGTGGTCCTCATCTTGCTCCACTTAGAATGACAGCAAAATTAAAAGGACTCCATAATGCTGTTGACTACTGACATGAATGCGTTCGTTACTGATCAAGGACTCTACGGGGGCTGTTTTCTGTGTGTTTAGGCCACACATTAACAATAACAGACCCATGGCCCGAAAAAAAAAATGATTTAATGGTCTTTTAATCAGTTGCAGAGCAACAGATACCTCTTCATTTTATAAATGGCTGGAAGACCTTCAGCTAAAGCGCTCTACTCCAGCCAAAGAGTAAGACTCTGATTACATCCAGCTGGTGAAGATCATAGCAGGTGTTGATGTGTACTGAATCAATAATTCAGGCAGGAGTTTCATATAATCCTGGGCTTCTCTGTTCATACAAACTAGCAGACTGCAAAATTTGTCAATTAATGCTGTCATAATGCCAAATTTTCACTTTATTTTATGCCATTGCAGAATCTAGTACAGAAACTCAATTGAGGGGAGATCGATGATATTCTTGAGATAATTTTGAGTTTTTATTGTGATTTATTTATGTCGTTATAGTACATGTGTAGTATTAATCTCAATGTTTATTAAAATTTGTTCAAATGTTTAGTAATAAATATCAAGTTTGTTTTCCAAAAACAAAACAAAACTCTTTATTCAGAAACATTGTACATTAATTCTAATTATGCGTTTAAACAGTTCTAGCCTGTTACATAACATCCTTAAGAATGTTTTGACCTTGAAGGAGTGTTCAGAGGTAAATATGGCATAGTTTTAATTTCTATATGGGGACAATAAATATCACACTTTTATGGATAATAGTTTTTAAGGCTTTTTGTCAATTTTTGACCAATAAATTATTAATTTGGAAAGAAAGACAAGGCAAATTTTAATGGATTTTTAACATGACCTTACTCTAAATCCCTAAAACATTTGATCAGAATTCATTTTTAACAGTTTACAGGCAGAATGAAATGAATGACATAGTTTTACATTAATATGGGGGAATAGCACTGAAATTTGTCCAGTATGTTCACCTTGGATGGAAGTTATACACATCACAAAAGTAAAAACAAATTCTATCTGGTCTATCTGAACTCTGATTTTCAAGGTATGGAATATCTATAAATTCACTTTACACCCACTACCAATACACAATCATAGCACCAACAAATCTAAAAGGCCAAACACACAAAACAGCTTTTAAACAGAGATTATATTCTAGCATCAAGCAAAAGAGTAAAACACACACACAGAAATTTAGTAAAATTGAGCACAAATTGTACCAATACAGCTAGTCTAAGTGTGTGTTAACGAGTGTTATTCAATGACCTGGTACTTGACTGGCCCCATTTTTTTTCCAGCCTTTTCCTTTTTTTCCCACTCCACCTTTCCTTTTAGCCACCCATTAAAGAGTGAGAGAAAGAGAGGCTGCATGCTCTTGTGGCATCTGTCTTGCAGCTTCAGGTGCGCCATGGACACTGTGGTATTAGCACACACTTTAAAACCATATATTTGCTATAACATTGCTGTTGAAGTTGACTGTTCACTACAGGCCAGAACAACAATGAGGCTACCTGGAAATATTCTGATGCTCCTCAACTGTAGTGTATATTCTCTGTAAGCCTCTTTGCAACCCATCTCCACATCAGCTCATGCTTTGTAATGTGTCTGGTTTAATCAAGGTCATGTTTGTTGTCACAGATGCTCTGTGCTCGACTTGGAGGTCTAGTTGCGGCTCTCATGCATGCACATGAAAGAGACCTCTCAAAACAGAGCCATACCTCCTCCATAAACGACTGCAGATGGAAATAACAAAGTTCTTCTGTGGTTCAGACTAAAAGTGGCAAATCTGGCTAGTTTATGTACAGTGCCAGGCAGTCATAATGTGGAAATACCCGTTAGTTTATGTCTGTCCTGATCTGCGGTAATCGAAAAAAAGGTTTTAAGACCTTTTTATTCAGATTCGAGCTCACAACCAAAACTGTGAGCTTACCTTTACAACAATATGGTGTGAGAGCTAAGCACTTTGTATACCTGTCATGAATCCCATGGACACTGTGTGCCACTGAACATAATATGTACTGCAAGTAAGCTACTTTTCCTTCACAAAATAACTTAGAAAAAACAGGAAAAAGCAATATTTTCTTTTTGAAATGTCCAGTTTTTATAAATTGCACAGTCAGAATTGCTTGGAGGGCTCTCGTGTGAACCCAGGTGCTTTTATTCTTTGTAGCATTTTGGCATTCACCCATCCATCAGTCCATCCATCCACCCATCCATCCATCCACCCATCCATCCATTCATCAATCCATCCATCCATCCATCCATCCATCCATCCATTTTCACCTCTGGTGTCCACCATCTGGTTCGGGTTTACCACTACGATGACGTTGCAGCTGCAGCTCAGTGCAGCAGCTTTAGCATTGGAGGTGCTGAACATGGTCTATTTGGATTCAACGTACCCAGTCTCCCTTGGAATGCTCACGAAGCTCTGCGATGAGAGCGGTGGGAGTCTAAGAACTTGTGGATCTCGCTGACCAAGGCCTCTGCCAGGCTTTCACAGCGCACCCTCACTATATATTTAGGCGCCCCAGGTCTGCCCAGCATCCTCCCCCGCCACCTGATCCAACCCACCACCAGGTGATGATCAGTTGACAGCTCAGCACCTCTCGAACATGGTGTTTGTTATGGACAAACTTTGGTTTGCACAGAAGTCCAGTAACAGAACACTGATCGGGTTCAGATCTGGAAGGCCGTTTCTCCCCATCACTTCCCTTCTTTGACGTGAGTTGTGCAATGAGGTGAGCCCAACTATATCTTGCTGGTACCTCTAAACCTCACGCACTAGCTCAGGCTCCTTCCCCACCAGAGAGGAGACATTCCATTTCCCAATTGCTAGTTTTGGGAGCCGGAGATCAGTAGGCCAAGGTCTCCGTCCCTGGCCGCTCCCCAGCACACACTGCTCCCGATCCCTACGTCCCTCCTGCCGGTGGTGGACTGACAGGAAGCATTTTAGTATTATTTTTTTTAAATCAAAAAGAGTCTACTCTGGTCTGCTTTGATTTTACATGTTCCTATTGGTAAAGTAGAGGATGAACAGGAAGCTGTCTGTCAAGATAAACTTCCTGCTGAGTCAGGCTTCAATTAAATGTAACGTTGTCACTGTATTTGAAGTCTTCATGATTTGTATATATTCAAAGTATTTCTTCAAACTAAGAAAAAAACCCTTCCAGAAAAACTTTGAAAAGTTTTGACAATAGCTGTTAACAATTGTGCCAGCTCGATGTGCAATTAGAGGGAAACGTGCAGTTTTTAAAAGAATTCCTGCGAAGCATCGGAAATATGTGGCTGAAGAGAAAGCAGACATTTTTTAAAAGGTCAGAAAAACAAATGAAATGCATAACCACTGTCGTGCAATCAGTGGTATGTGTATGGTTGCAGAACATCAGAGAGGGGGGAAACAGTCGTGTTGTTGAATTTGATGTTTTACACAGGAACAGATTAGCGTACTGTCATGCTGAAGATCAGGTAAGTCAAGCAGAGCACGATGCAGAGATTTAGGCAATATCTCCATTGCTCCAAACAAGTAAAAAAGCGTGTTGCGGCACGATGCTTATCTTTCTTGAACACCCTATTATCAGATAACAGGGTACTCATGCCTGAACACTAAGCATGTAACGTCTGCAGCTCTAAGGTATGAGTAGTATGTGCTTTAGCCTTTAGCCTTTTAGTTAAATTAGTTAAATTATGGGAAGCAGAAAGAATATATCACACATTTACTTTAATAATCATGTGTTTGATTGTTTTTGCTGTTTGACAGTTTAAAAACAAAGATATTTCTCTGTCATATATTTTTTAAATTGCACCCAGACCTCATCTGTGGCGAGCAAAGCTGTCGGATTTGGATGATGTCAGTTAGTGTTTACTCTCACTAGTGCCTGTGCATTTGGAAAGCTGAATGATATACTGCTGCTCAGGGGCATTTTCTGAGCTGGACAGCTATTGTGTTTTTCAGAGAGGTTTGTTTTTAATCCTTGCCGATCCCCTCTGCCCCACATTCATGCATGCATACTCTTTTGTAATTTTATTTGTCAGACAATGTAATCAAATGAAAGGTAAGCACTCTCCAACAAACAACAGTAATTGTTAGTGGCCATTGTATTAAGCCATCCAATGTGCACTTGAACACAGAGCATTTTTGGGGGGGGTTGTTTGGGACATTCAGGTGATTTGCGTCATTCACTTATGTTTTTCAATGTATTTCTTCCACTCGCAAACATAAATAAGTGACCAAGCATCATTCAAACATGATGCCATCTATCCTGTGCGTGTAAAGGGGCAATAACCTCTTAGGTTACACTTGCATCTGTTTAGCATTTGGTTAATCAACACAAAGACATCTAAGAAGAAATTAAACATAAATATTTATCTAAAAGAAAAAAAGTGCTGCATAATTTTCAGACACTGAACATACCCCGAGGTGAAACATTCTTGCTTGCTAACTTGTTTCTGGATGAAACTAAAAGAAGCAGACCTAAGCATCTCAAGAGAGCCATCTGGCTCTGAAGGCTTGACTCTCAGCCGTTGTTTCACCTCTTACATCAAATGTGCAACAAAAGTGTTAAAAGCTCCAGATTATTTCCTGGAACAGGGAGCCACTGGGTCTAACAACACATGTTTCAGAGGACCTTGATTGGTCTGAAGCCACAATGGACTGAAAAAGCTAAGTGGGAGCAGCAGTACTGTAGATCTGGCAGGCTATCATAACAGCACAATATAGAAGCCTAATTAGCCTCACACCTCGAAGCCCATTAGTTCCAATCGAGCTTCCACCAAATGGCCAAAGTGATTTCCCTCATCCTGCATTAAAGGCATCCAAGCAGACACATTGTACTTGACAAATGTGCACAAATAAAGCAAGGGAGTTCTGTGAATGTATGTCCTCAGGGTGTGTCTTAAAAATCCTCCAGTGCTCTGATTTTGCTTTGCTTTTTGAGCGTAACAGTTAGTGAACGTTCATTATCGAGAGAGTCTTGTTTTGTCTTCAGCTGTGGGGCATTGGGTGTTATTATATCTAAAAATACGCAGAAACAGTATGAATGAAAACTGAAAACTGTGCAGCTGGACTCCCAAAACAGAAGCAAGAAGTCTGTTGTAGAGGTCATCTAAAGGATAATTAGGAAAGGCAGTTTTTATTTTCTTTTAGTGATGAAGTGATGATGAAATATCATATTTTGGTCTCCATCCATACTCTCAGTATGAGAGGCAGATTTCAAATTCACCTCACAACTTCACACACGTGTAATGGCTGTAATGTTTTGTGTTGCAACATAGAAAAGGGGTCAGGAGCCAGGTTTAGGAATCTTTTCTCCTGTAGTAAACCCTCTTGCTTTGACGCACCCTCACTCCCACTCCTGCAGTTTGGTTAATCATTGCTCCCAGTCGCTGCTAAGTTGCAGAATGGTGCGGGCTGGCGAAAGAGCGAGAGAGTAAGTGAAAAAGGGAAACCCCTGAAAACCGTCACACATGGCGTAACGTTTTAGCCACAAGGAAGACCAAGGTCTCAACCTCTCTGGTGCAGCAGGACATGTGCTGAAATGTCACGCGCTCATGATCTTTGTCTGGTAAGAACTTACCTGAGATACCTACAGTACAGATGTTTGCAAGAGCAGAGGTTAAAGTACAGTATGGTGTGAAGATATGCCTGTAGTTTCAACCTTACGTGAAGATGTGGTTGACAAATACTCAGCTTCCTAATGATCTGTGAGATATGCTGGAATTTGTGATGGGATGCCACTGTTGTGGGTCTCTTAGCCACAGAACACAGAAACAGGACTGAGACCAGAACATGTCTGATGCTGTCAGAGGTACAAGAGTCAGCGCTATGATTTGAGCTGGACCAGTCACGACCTGATGTCAGGCCAGACAAGAGTAGCTCTGATCCTTCAGGCGCCTATGGCAATCAGTGAGGCTGTACTACTGCTAATGCTAATTGTATCCAGTAGTTATTACACTGAGCAGCCCATTAAGAAAGTCTTTGGTGTAGATTTTATCAAGTCTGATAGGGTGGACATTAAGAATGTGACTGGAACCTCCAAGCTGCTGTTTACCCCAGATTTTAGAAGCTCAATGACATTTTCAGTCAAAACAGAGACTGAAAAACTCGTGAATTAAGCTTTCCCACCCAAGTACGTTACAAACTGTTCATCTGTCACAACACATTGTGCTCTTATCTGTTGAAAAAATACCTACCTCCGTTTGTAAGAAATTCCTTACACAACATCACGAACTCGTCCTCCTACCCACCGCAAGACTGGAACGGAATGGAATTTGAAACGTTTTAGCCAAAAATGTTTCCATGGTCAAGGTGTTTTTTGCAGAAACGTTTCAGATTTCGTTCCGTTCTCCGGCTTCAGTCAAATCTGTCGGGAGTGTTGTGGCAGTCGATGCGAAGGTGAGTGACCTCTGGCACACACTGACAAACACTCAACCAAATACTCACTGGCTTCAGCATGAAGGTGGACAGCTGCCAGCAGAATCACTGACTGCATGCAGCTGTCCCACTGAAGGGACAAACAGCATTTCCTGGAGGTTTTTTGGCCTGATGATGTTCTGGTCTATCTTGTATAGCTGTAAACTTTGTGGACCATGGCTCTATTTTAATGAATAAGCACTCCTTTCCTCTCCACACTTCTTGAGTGTTAAGGACACAAGTTGAAAAGACATAAGACTTCTACCTTTATTTTACTTCCTTGCCGGCATACCTTCTAAATTTGATGTAATTGTAGTGTGAACGATATGGCCCAGCCTTTTCCTGTTTTGGTTCTCTTGTTTCGCGCAGCCAAGCTGAGCCTCATTAACGAGAATGTGTTTGCAATGAGCTTTGATGAATTGTATGTCTGTGTGTCATCCAGGCAGCGTGGCCAGTGTAGATAAGCCCCCTTATGAAGTGAAAACCCTTCTCAGCCCTGCAGTATCCCATCCCAGCACCAACAGCAGGAATAAGGGATGTCACAGCTGTTCCTCTTTTTGGCAGTGCTCATTGTCTCCTGCAGCATCCAGGTGGGTCCAGAAAGCATGTTTAAAAGCACACGGACACACACATTTAATATATATATATATATTAGTCAATAACCTTTACAGTTAGGACTTGTTTTTTTAGCTCTGCTGCCTTCTGAAAGAAGCCAGAGAGTTACAGAAGCCTAAACACTCTGTACAGTAGCGTAAGTACAGCATTATTGTGTGACAAGGTGTTATTTTGATTGATTAAATCCCCAGTATGAGAACCTGCTGTTTACAGCTACTTTATATATAAAGTGAACTGAAACAAATGAACATCAGCTGGCCAGTTGCTTTGCACGAGGTTCATGTTCTCAGTATTCTTCATGTCTACCTGGTTGAAATGTATCCATAAGTCCCCAGGAAAACAGACCTTACAGTTATTTTCTTCTTTAATTGTCTTCTATGTTATTGTCTCCTTAGGTTTCTGCTGTTGTTTCCCTGCAAAAGGTGACAGAGCGCTGGAAATTGTACAGGGAAGAGTGTGAACGCAATAACAGCCAAGATCCACCAAGCACCGGTGAGCTAAACACTGTGTTAGACTTGTAATTTAGTTTTAACTTTAGGCCCTTTCCCACTGCTATAAGTATCCAACCTGCACCATTTTCCAAAAGTTTCTAAGTGTTACTCATTTATTGGAGATATCACCAGGTTTAGAGATTTCACTCTGACCAAGTGACAAGGGCATAATATATCCCAGTATACTAAAATCCTATTAAGTGTCTGTTATCCGAACCCCCCCCCCACCAAATTTTGCTTATTTTGGTTGCTACTGCTTATAACTTATCGATTTGATTCCTTATCAATTCTCACTGGCTCCTCTTTGAGAGTCACCACCATCTCTAAGCACCATATCAAAGACATTCATGCAAATTAATTGCATTTTGTGAGGTCAAATATTTGTCATTACTCAAAAAAAAAGTAATATTACCCATATTACACAGAACACTTTTCTTTAAAATAATACAGTACATTGATGAATTACTCCCAGGAGTAATTCCTGGGAGTAACCTGAAACACATTGTCTCATACTAACCATTTAACAATATAAACCTATAGGCTACAGTCCCACACACCAACACAAATCCCTATCTGAATGAGAAAACACACATGATCTTTCTCTTAGTATTTAGGTATGAACACAAAGCCAACAGCCCAAGGCAAAGACGAAAACCAGCAAGCAATTGTAATGAAGGAAAAGGGGAAGGAATAGGGAGGTCCTTTTCCATCAGGTTAAATTAAATAAATATAAAGGGGCCGTGGTAGCTAAGGAGTACGAAAATCAAGAGCAACTACTTCAGTAAACACATTAGCTAGATGGTAACTGTAACAGTTTGCTCTTTAGTATTCCAAGCAGGCATTTTAGAGTTTAGTTGGGCTATGCCAGTGAACACAAAGAAAGGCATTATAAGCTTTTAATACAAAACTATTAATTATAACCAATTTAGCAACATTTGCAACATTTCTTAGCAATGTAAATGCGACAGTAAGAGATATTTGTATGATTTGCATACACATTGTTGAGAAAAGCCTTTTAATGTTGCAGAACAGGTAATAGCTTGGTCACCAGTCCATAAGGCGGCAGCGATTTCCTCTCCAGTCATACATTTACTACACCACACTCACTTTCTGCTCATGCTCAGTAAAAAGCAGCTCCCATCTGCAAAATGTTTAACTACACGCTAAACGCTGCCCTTCAGTTGCATTAAAAACGGTTATCATGTTTTATGCTTGCTGGTTAGTGCAGCAGATTGCTCCAACTTTCAGAAAGGCTGCTTCCCACACTGCATGCAAAATCACACCACTTTGCAGCACTTACATACCTTTCCTGTCACCCTCCATTAGCGTAAGAGCAGCTTAGCCTATACATCACTTCACGAACACCCATCTCTCTGTAGAGTTAATGTTGTTTCTGTCGTCTGTTCTGAAACACGATTGAAGATGTGATATACTGTAAGTAGGAGGTCAGGACTCTGAAGTAAAGCTAAATTACCCTGATGTTTACATAATAGCTACTAGCAGCAATCATTCCAAATATATAATATATAATTAATTTTTACTGCATTCTGCAAGTTTTAGACTCACAGAGATGAGTCTGTGGTTTCTCAGCATATATATTATGATGTTATGGGGTTTTTTTTGGTTAATCACAGGCCTGGTGTGCAACAGGACTTTTAACAATTACGCCTGTTGGCCTGATGGACTCCCTAACACTACTGTTGTTGTGCCATGCCCGTGGTATTTGCCCTGGCACCGTAAAGGTAAGAGATGTGTGAGTTTTTGGCCATACAGTATATTTCAGACATGCTCATGCCAGGTCACTTAAAATACCCTGCAGAGAAGGACAGATGCCTATTACTGGACTTCCCAGTAAATCACAGAGGCCTGTTTGTGTGTGTGTGTGTGTGTGTGTGTGTGTGTAGTTCAGCATGGCGTGGTGTATCAGGAATGTGATGTGAATGGCCAGTGGGTGACTACATATAATACCAGCGAGTGTGATTCTCATGAACAAGTACCAGATCTGGTAAGAATAGTTTATTTTTTTATTCTTCTTGCTCTGAAGGCATTAGATATAGCTGAGAGAAAATAAAGAACAAAGACATTTTGTCTAATTTTACTATAAATAAAAAATAAAAATGAAAAAGATTTAACAAACGTGTGCTCTGATCTGCAGCAGTACTATGTCCATATTCGGATCATGTACACAGTGGGCTATTCCTTATCCCTGGTGGCTTTAGTGTTGGCTCTTGGCATCCTCATATTCTTTAGGTAATAATCATTTACACTTTAAATAATTTCAAGCACATTTTAAGCGCACACCACACAGATGACCTCTTGGATGATTGTTGCTTCTCCTTCGTCAGGAAACTCCACTGCATGAGGAACAACATCCACATGAATCTTTTTGCCTCCTTCATCCTGCGAGCTTTGTCTGTCCTCATCAAAGATGCTCTGTTCGAAACCAGCCACATAGCACAGGGTCTAAACAGAGACCAGGAGCAGGGATTCCCCCCTGCATCTATAGCTCCAATAGAGCTGCTGGTCAACAACGAGGTGAGTGTTGCTCTTCATGTTTAACATTGATCACCAAAGGAGTTTATCAGAGGTGGAAATGAGATAAATTTTTTCTTATTTGTGACCTTTCTATTATTTTTTCTTCAGTTGATAAAATAAAAGTGCCAAACAGTCTTGGATTTAGGTTCTGATCGCTACAGTATGTTCACAGTGTGTCATAAAGGTGAACTTTGAGCTCTGTTAAGAACAACAATCCTGATTCTGTTTAAAGGATTTATATACAAAATCATTAGTCAACTGATTTAGTACTTGCTAGTACCAGTGCCTAAATTTCCTGTTCTTAACTGACAGGAATGGCACCCAGTGTGGCCCATCTGCTTCATGGTTTCGGCATATTGTACATTCAGAGATGCTCTTCTGTGTGGCTTGGTTGTAATGAGTGGTTATTTAAGTAACTGTTGTCTTCCTATCAGCTTTCTGACTGAAAAAGCCGACTAGAGGGTGGGCCATTTATATGGATACACCGTAATAACATGGGAATGGTTGGTGATATTAAAGTACTGTTTGTGGCACATTAGTATATGTGAGGGGGCAAACTCTTCAAGATGGGTGGTGACCATGGTGGCCATTTAGAAGTCGGCCATCTTGGATACAACTTTTGTTTTTTCAATAAAAAGAGGGCCATGTGACACATCAAACTTATTGGTAATGTCACAAGAAAAACAATGGTGTGCTTGGTTTCAACGTAACTTTATTCTTTCATGAGTTATTTACAAGTTTTTGACCACTTATAAAATGTGTTCAGTGTGCTGCCCATTGTGTTGGATTGTCAATGCAACCCTCTTCTCCCACTCTTCACACACTGATAGCAACACCGCAGGAGAAATGCCAGCACA
>VUQG01019787.1:0-15405 GCA_015106755.1 Etia nguti | reverse complement strand
AGGGGCTTGTTGAGATTAAATAGAACAAAATACAAAACATTAAAACATGTTAAAAACACAACAGCCTTATTAAACACAGAGTAGTTTGGACCCGGAAGCAGGTTTCATCAGGTCATCACTTAACAACTGGATAGCTTTGTCTTCTAGCATTAGCCTAGCTGAAAATCCGGCTTCATATTTGACTTGAGAGTTCACTTTTGGTTTTCAGCTGTTGTTGATCCGAACAGAATCTGTGTCCTCTGCATTCTTTCTAAAGAACAGAAAAAACATTTATTGCTGAATAAAAAAAGAAAATTTCGTCATCCTGCAAACCTCGTTCCCGAGTGGAGAATAAACGCTCGGACACTGCAGTTTTGATCGTATTTGGGATATCCCCTCTTCATCATCATCAAAGAAGCTCCTAGAATAGAAAGAATTGTCTGAATCCGGGTATTTATTTGTACATACACATTTCATTATTTCAAACTCAATTTTTAATATGACTATTCAACATTGGAACAGGGGAAATAAGAAATGAGGAAAAAAACGGAATAGGTTCACTTCAGAATCCATCACCAAATTCGTGGCAGCCTAATAATGATTGCCACTGAGTCTGAGATTCAGTATTTTAGAAGATACACATCAAATTTGGCGATATTCATGGTCCTGTGCTTCACTGAGGGTTGTTGTTCTCCTGGCAGTGACTGCAGTGATCCAAACTCTTTTTCCTGGCACGCTGCTTTGTTTTGATCAGAGTCATTACAGAAGATGAGGCTTCGCACAAATATGTGAGAGGCCTCATCTTCTCTCTCCGTGTTTTGGGCTGCATTGCTGCTGTGGCTCGATATGTCTGTTCAGTGTTGTCTGTGATTAAACACATCAGAAACCGGCGTCCTGCTCACATCCCATTTACTGCTCTTTGTTTCTTGATGGTATCTGACAGGTTATGACAGCGAGAGCTCGCTTTGAAAACTGCAATACTGACTCTGATGTCACGTCAAGCCAAAACTTCTTAATCATTCTGAATTTGGATTTTTAACACCGATGAAGCTCAGAAGGCTGTAGCAGTTAAATGAATGTGTCAGACAACATTTCATAATCATTTTATGTTGTGGGTACGAGTGGTGAACATTAAAGAAGATATTTCAGTCTTCTCTGCAAAAAAGGAAGATTGAGTTGGAGTAACTTTAAAACATGAACATGAAAAGGCTCGATAAGTTGGTTCAGAAATGTTCCTGATATATACAGAACAGGCGGGGGACACTTCCTTTACTCCATGTTGGTCCCTATTGAGACCCTTGGACCTGAGACAAACCAGTTTGAATTAATGGAAGATTTCAACAGACTGAATCTGTCTTTTTGCCTCCCTACAGTTTCAGTGGAGCTTCCGCAAACCTCCAGTCAGTCGGACATAATAAAATCTCATCCATCCTGTCACACATCCAGCTGCCAGCATGCCCATCATCAGCAATGCCAACCACGACTTCAGCACCTACTCCATCAGCAGCGACGACAGCAGCCTCGACCGCTTCTTCACCGAGATCCCGGAGACCGAGACCCTCAAAGGCGTTTACTTCCAGCGGGCCCAGCTGCTGCGGGACCCGAAGGCCTCGTACGCGGTCGACCGCACCCTGCAGGTTCTCGTCAATGTCGGCGGCAACCGCTACACCTTCCCCTGGAGCACCCTGGAGCAGTTTCCTCAGAGTCGTCTGGGTCGCCTGCGCTTCTGCACCACCCCCGAGGAGATCGCACGACTCTGCGACGACTACGACGAGACCTGCCAGGAGTTCTTCTTCGACCGAAACCCAACAGCCTTTAGGGTCATCCTCAACTTCCTGGCGGCAGGCAAACTGCGTCTGCTCCGGGAGTTATGTGCCGTTTCGCTGCACGACGAGCTCGACTACTGGGGCGTGGACCCCGGCCACATGGAGCGCTGCTGCCGCCGTCGCATGATGGCCCGGGTGGAGGAGGTGGCAGAGCGGGAGCGTAAGGAGGAAGAATGGAGGCAGAAGAGGATGATGCTGAAGAAGAGCAGCACACAGACTGAAAAGGGCTATCGCAGACTGATCGTGGTGCTGCGCGATATGGTGGAAAACCCTCACTCCGGGCTGGCTGGGAAGATGTTCGCCTGCCTCTCCATCCTCATGGTGATGGTCACCGTCATCAGTCTGTGCATCAGCACCATGCCGGACCTCCGAGACGAGGAGACGAAGGTGGGTACAAAACTTACAGAATTTATAAAACAGCCTGTGGAATCAGTTTGAAATGCATAAAACTTTTTAAATATGGGTTTAAATAAAAAACAGCAGGAAGAAATTTCTGGGATCTGGCTGAATGTTGAACCTAACGTCTGCATCTGGGGCCACTGATGCAGTACTGTTGTGCTTCAGAGTAAACTACCTCTGTTATTTAGCATTTAGCATCGTAGCACTTTGTTATTTTACTAAAATACCTGACTGTGTAACAACTCTATGATTCGGACAAAAGCTTAAAACATTTACATGATAAAATCAATTTGTGGGTCAGTTGTGTTTCATATGTATTTGTAATGACACGACAGACTCCAGTCCAGCACTGAGCACAGACTTTAACCTCTTAAGCACCAACGACCCAAAGGTGGGCGCAAAAGGGAGGAAATCACGTGTAATTGGTTATAACACGGGGTCAGAAATATAAATCCCGACATGTGTAGCGAAGATGCCAAACAGTTAAAAGAGCAGTTACGTGATTTTCTGGAGTTGAATGTGACCCAAAGCATATTTTCAAAGGTGTTATATGCTATAAAATACTTTTAAAAATTAGGTGAGGGAAATAAAAAAATCCAATTTTTCTATGTTTGAGTCACAGTAACTTTGAAATAGTAACATCTGCAGCACTACTTACACCTCTGATGAAATTTCACAAGTGTTAGCTTTATTTTGATACCACAATTGTTTACACAGAATTTGTAACTGGAGAGAAATACTCCATTTATTTTGGGCATTTTCTTTTCAAGCAGGAAGCTCAGAAAACCGTTGGGAGCTTAACAGGTTAAACACATGGAGGTGTGTAAACCTTTATTCTTTCTAATGGTCAGCAGCATCACAAACTCACCCAGTTTGTTCCTCTTCACACATTCGGGTTAATTACGGAGTTCAGCAGTGCACAGCAATGCTAGCTCACACTCTGATATTGCACTCAGCACTGTAGCAGCACTCACCACTAAAATGTATCAAGTCTGAAAGGAGATTTTTCTGAAATACCTACATTAAAACATGTAAATATTATGCAGGACTGTAACCACACAGATGCCAATAAACCAGGAAAGGTTATGGAAAAGGAGAGGGAAACTGACCCCTGACTGGATCATCTGGCTGACCAGTAGAGGCATTTTAAAGATTCGTGGATGTAAAGAAGCAGGGCGCGCAGAGGGTTGGCGTGACAGAGGAGGATGCTGGGATAGGCTGAGATGGAGGCAGGTGATATGTTTTGGTGACCTCTACAGGGAGCAGGTGACAGAAGAAGAAGTTTGTATGAATGTGTAAATGTTGTGATGTGTGATCGTGTTGCCAACTCTCTACGGAGCCGCACATGGTGCAGAACTGCTTTCTATTCCTTACCAAATAGCCTTTGCATCTAAACCTAACAACTAAAACTAAAGGTTTAAGACGGTCCAAGAAAAGGCGTGTACTCCGGCGGTGGTACAGTTTGCACGCTTGTGTGGACAGTAAACAGTCCTACATGATGATTCTCATGGTTCATTGTTAGGGACTGTTAATGATGACTGCTCGGTTGGAGGACTTCTTGTAAAGAAGAATATCTAATGCAAAAAAATCCTGCTGAAGACGGGACCTCGTGATGCTGGTTAAAGCAGGTTGTTGCTATAAAGCTCTTGTTTACTTCCTGACTTACAGTTTTGTGTGTAGTGGAGATGAAAACATCATTTCTGCTGTAGTTGGTTCTCTGACGCTCCCCGGATCGAGCCCAGGGTCGTTCCTCTCAGCTGTGGAGCCGTTACTGATGGATGATTTTTAGCTGGAAATTTCAGGGGATAATGAAAGTAATGAAAACTTCACAGAGAAGACTGTGTGTTGATTGAAAAACATTTCCACCACACCACTAAATATTTCATCCTATTAACAACGGCTCACATAGCTGTGATGTAAAGAGGGGCTGATTGTGATTAACTGACAGGTAAACTGATGCCGACAGAGCTGCAGATTTTGTTCTCTGTCACTGTGATATTTACAGACACCGGAAGCTGTTTCTAGAAAAAACAAGAAAGCTCGAAGTGATAAACACGCTGTACGGTACCTGCCCGGCCGGCACCCAGCAACAGACAGGAGAGTGGATATGGAAATGTGACTACAGATGAATGTGCGATGCGTAGGCTGGATGTGTAAAAAGCAGCTCTTTGCTAACACATTAATCATATCACGGTAATATAACAGAGTATTTACATGTACGTTGGAATTCATGTTTTTAAAAATGCCCATTAGTGACATGTATGAAACCATTTTTACAGCAGTCTCTTTGCTGGTTTGTCCGAGTCTGAATTAAATGCACGATGAATTCCTAACTTTGAATCAGGATCCTTAACTACAGAGATGTCAAACTCACTCACACTGTGGACTAGACCGCTGAACTCGTCTTTCTCTCACAGTAAAGTCTAACTGCACATTTAATCCCTGGGATATTTTAATATAAGAAAGAGAACAGTTTCAACAGTATAGCTCAGATCTTCAGTGATACAGAAATTCTGATTTGATCTTAAATTGTTAGAAATAATTGTTTGTGCAGAAAGTCCTGTGATTCTAAGACTTACATTTTTTTGTTAATTAACAGAATATGTCTGGGTTGCTTTTATTATGACCCTACTGTAAAAATCATACATTTCTATGGTAGATAATTAAAAAATAAACTTTCTGATATATTGTTTATCTATTAGTCGTTTATTTTGGTGTGGTCTGAATGGCTATGGAGAGATTTTTATCAGTAGGAAAAGCTGTAAAACTTATGAAAATACAGCTTAAAGTGGAACATTTTTGTCCTTTACATTTTCCAAATCCATCCAGTGGGCCTGATTCTGGCCCCTGGGCCTTATGTTTGCCAACCCGACTCAGTATGAGACAAATGGGCATCCACAGCTACTCCAGAAAAGTCCAAGGATAAAGATATGGAGGTGGAAATCACCAGAATAAGTCATCTGTAATTACAAATAGTTGCAGTTATAAATCAGTATAGCTTCACAGCGATGACAGTAAAAAGACAAATTAAGGAATATTAATGGGGATCAGGCGTGGATTGAAAAGCAGCTTTTGTCAGCGTGACTGTTTGATGGTTGTTTTTCTGCCGGCGGTCTGAGGTAACAAAAGGAGACAGCGTGCAGAGCTGACTGCTGTTGTCAGTGTAAAGAGTCTGAATTTGGCTTTTGTGAGCCGGAGACGATAAATCGATTCCTCCCGAACGTTTTTGCGGTCGGTCGGACTAATCGAGCCGACAGAAAATCAAAGTGTGGACGTGTGCGGTAAAAGAAGCTGAAAGTTCTGAATTTGGCCGAGCTGTAAGGTGGATGGTGGTGGTGCTGCTGCAGATATAATCGTGCTAACATTAGCTTACAGAAAATACAGTGTTTTTATTTAATGTTAATTATCAGGAGTCATGGTTTGAAAAAAAAATAAGACCTTACAGGTTTGCTTTTACAAATGTTCAAAAACAAAATTTACCTTTTACAATAAGAGCCCAGATATATCTCTATAACTAATCACTGCAGGCTAAATTCTAAAGACACCCCTCAATTAAATAAAGAAACTAGCATAAAGCGGTATGTTGAAACAGTTTACAGCAGCCCCATATTTTATTCTTGGACTCCACTAGAGAAGTTTTGTGTGATTTACAGTTAGAGATATCCCTTATTTAGCTCCTCCCACTTCAAGGCCACCCTTTAAGACCACTTTCTTTTGATTGGATACTCTCTGTGACATCATGTAGAACAGAAAGTAGAAAAAACTGTGGTAAACTGAGTGATTCTGGCTCACATGGATTACATACACTGTCCTCATTATTAGAAAGTCTGGTCATGTTTGATGTGCACATCAAGGCTGGAACAGGATAGATGGAGATATGATGGAGTAAAACAGGAAAAGCAGAATGGAAGCAGGGTAAATCATTTTTATTATACAGCTTTCACCGTGTACCAAAGTTCACGTGAGGTTCACCATCCTTTCCCGAATATTACCTCCCTCACAAATAATTCACCTATTTCCAGGAGTAGTATTTTATCAGGGAACACAGAGTTCTAGATTAAAAATATAAATTTTAATGCTTGATGGAAGCTGCCCGACGGCGTCTTCTCCTCAGAAGTAGTTCACATTATGTGCAGTTAGAAAAGCCCGTGTTCTTCCAGGTTGTAATTTTCACTTTTCTTATTGTCACTCTGGTATTTGTGGACACTGTTCGTCATTCAGTCATCTTTCTCATTTTTTGTCATCATTCTGTCATCTGTTTAAATAACACTGGAATAAAAATGGATTTTTTTCCCTGAAATGACGCATACTTCTTATTACAACAGACACTTTTTTTTAGCATTCAGCTCCAGAGAAATCAATGTAAGTGCTCTGCAGCTTTTAAATGTTTTCCAATTTCTCGCTTTGTGCAGACAGACGTGGGATTAAAGTGATGGTAAGGAAAACCGAGGGGCCGTTTGCCCTCGGCAGCGCGAGATGCCGCGGGCCTTGCAGGTCACTGTTTTCCGAGACTATCTGAGCATCATGTGTGAAATCGGTGGAGCGGCACTTTATATTTGCTCCGTGTTTCTGTCCCTGTCTGCAGGGCGAGTGCTCCCAGAAGTGTCACAACATGTTCGTAGTGGAGTCCATCTGCGTGGCCTGGTTCACCTTGGAGTTTGTGCTGCGATTTATCAACGCCCAGAGCAAGCTGGCCTTCGCCCGCGGCCCGCTCAACATCATCGATGCCGTTGCCATCCTGCCGTACTACGTGTCCCTGGTGGTCGACATCAAAGACGAGTCGCACGAGGATGTCATCATGGGGGCCGGCAGAGGCTACCTGGACAAACTGAGCCTGATCCTTCGCCTGCTGCGAGCCCTGCGGATCCTCTACGTCATGCGGCTGGCTCGCCACTCTCTGGGCCTGCAGACGCTGGGGGTGACCATGCAGCGCAGCATGAGGGAGTTTGGCCTGCTGCTGCTGTTCGTCTGCGTGGCCGTGACCCTCTTCTCACCTCTGGTTCATCTAGCGGAGAGCGAGCTGGCGCCGTTTGCCGCCACGCACCCCCACCACAGCTTCAGCAGCATCCCGGCCTCTTACTGGTGGGCCATCATCTCCATGACCACCGTGGGCTACGGCGACATGGTGCCACGCAGCATCCCCGGACAGATAGTGGCGTTGACCAGCATCCTGAGCGGCATCCTCATCATGGCGTTCCCGGCCACCTCCATCTTCCACACCTTCTCCCGCTCTTATCAGGAGCTCAAGCAGGAGTACAAGCTGGTGTGGAAGGAGGAGCGGGACGAGGAAATAGCTGCCGAGTCGGAGAAGAGCTGCTCCAAGGATGATTCTTCACTAGATGAGCTCAAATCCGTGTCGAAGAATGGGAATGGCGGGATGAAGTCGAGCAAGACTCCCATACTTCCGTCTGCAGCATTCTGATGGAGGTCGTGTGACACTTTTGGTTCATTATGTGTTAAAAACTTTCTCCTTCCCGTACATTTAAACTCCGGAGCACTTATACAGTGAACAAAATAATATTCCACGGTCTAGATTCATGTTTCCATCGAAGTCTGTCCGCCACTTATCAGGTTATATTCGCCTCTTAACTTCCACCAGGTCACTGAGGTTTGTGTGCATCAAGCTAATCTGATCTTGATCGCGATTTTGGCTTCACACGTTTAAATGGATTTGATCACGTAGTATTAAAAATGCACGCTCCTCCAATAAAATGCAAAACAAAAGGGAATCGAGCGCTCCCTAAATCACCGTCTGACCACCTGCCTGTGGGAGCCAGTCGCAACTGTTCCCCGCACCGTGCCGCTGGACCTGTCTGATCGAGTAATCGGCTCGATTGATTAACCAAGAAGATGTTATGCAGGAGAGCTGCGTCTGCACCACAAAGCAACACAAATAACCCGAGAACACCCAGAACTGTAGAGTAACGAACCCGTGAAGGAAAACAAACAATCATCCAACATCAGCTCAGACGTCCATGACAGCGAGGCTGTGCAGCGAGTCATCCAGCTCACAGAGAAACACTCAAATCTCATTTCACGTGGTCAAAGATAAGTGCCGACTAACCTCGGTGAGTAATGAAAGCTTCGGGAAAATGGTCAGCTTACTGGCAAAACATCTATTGTTATCTCATGCAGTTATTTTTCAAAGTGGCAAAACGTCCATCGTGCAGGTACAACAAACGCAGAGAACGACTTTAGAATTTCCTTCTAGGAGATGAATGAACACTTTGTCTGCAGATATTCATTTATAAAGAATAATTAAAGGAATGTCCAATTATGTAAAAGTGAAAGCAGCACCCTGCTGATTTAAATTTCTGCTAATTTTTGTTAAAAAATGTTATTAATTTATTTTATTTTGATGCAAATATTTGTACAGATGTGAAACCTTAAAAAAAATCAGTGAACAAATGTAACAAATAATCAAAATAATGGCTTAAACCGTCCAGCCGTGTTAAGCATTCATCCCTTTTTATGGAATTTTAAAGCTTTTAGGGAAAGAAACAATACAAAAGAAATATAACATCTTCTAGTTTTTGAGGTTTCTGCAGCTGAAACAAAATCCCTCTGTAACCCTGCACACGTCACTGCTGACCTGGTGGATGTTCGAGGTTAAACTGTCCTGCTCCTTGTTTCCTGTTCCAGTGGTGTTTGTTTTTAAGGACAAGCTCGGCGTATGTAAAGTAATCCCTGTGCACCGCTGTGCTCTACATGCCCCGTTTATCGCAGGTATTTCTATCGTTGGCTCTCTGTGATGTCAGAGTGGATCTCCTTATATGGTCATCTCCAGTTCACAGGCCTGGCTGTGAGTGCAGAACCACCTGCTGTTCAAATCTTTGTGTCTGTAAGCCACTCAGAAGATTGATTTAAAAGGGGGAGGAGCTATAAGAGTTTGTATACAACGTTCAGTAAGATATGAAAGAATTGTTTGTTATCGTGAGTCAGAGCGAACGTAGAGTCCGAGAACAAAAGCACAGAGTTGGAAATGAGTCGTTTCCCAAAGCCTTTCCCGAACTTTGAATTCTCCCTTTGTGGTCTGAGGAACTCCAAACTGTAGTCTTAATAATCTTACTCCTCTCTGTGGCTGGTAGGAGACACTGTGTCTGTAGTAATACACTATTTTTGTACACACACACACACACACACACACACACACACACACACACACACACACACACAGTGCACCATCCAATTACAGTATGATTGTCTGGAGAGCATCAGTGTAATGGAAGATCACATTTCTTCCTCTTGGTTCTTTCAGTTTTAATCAGATAACTGAAAGAAGATTCTCCAGCATCTTCTTTTCTTCCCGTTTGCTTTTGGACTGTGACGCTGACCCGGCTCTCGAGTTTCGGGATGTTGGAGTGTCCTCGAATGGACCATCGGCGCTCGCAGAAGCCTGTGATGAAAACTTCACTGTGATGGATTGCACAGCACAGATGGCGTCACGTCTCAGAGAGGATTTTTCAGAGGGAGTCAATGGCTGCCTGGAGGGAAGAAAGTCATTTAAAAACCAATCAGCGGAGGTGTCGAAGCATTTTTGAGAACCACCAACTCGGTCCTTTAATGTGCACACAAATTTTTGTCCTTCATTCTTCAACCGCTCACGTCTTTCTGGCATTTTTAAAATAAAATAACACTTGGATTCATTTGTTGTGATGAATGCTTTGGATTGTTTTATTGCACTCGAAGTTCCCGAGCATGTTGTACTAGTTTTAATCACTACAATATAGAAAAATGTGACTTAAAAAGAGGCCTTTAGAGAAGGAGATGGTGGGCTTCACTGTACTTGAATGGAAGGACTAGTTAGTAATGAGAAAAATGCAACACTGCAGTAAGCAGCGATGAATTACATGCTGTGGTGTCGACTTCCTGTGGAGCTTTATTATAAAGAAAATAAGACAGTGTTTAAATTCAAAAGTCACCCTCAGGCACCTCCAGCAGTGACCGGCTAATACCACAAACCGACATGTTGACCATGACCGTAAAACCTGCAGTGCCTCTATCGTCCAGCAGAGGCAGCAGCGAGTCAGTCTCCACAGACTCCCATGTTAAAGCTGTCCAGCAGAAATAAACATGTTTACAGCCTGATACATAAACTGTTTGCTCTCTATAGATAATTTCCCCTTCATAACACCTGTTTTATAACTCACCTCGATTAAAGTTTGTATTATTAGGGCCGTGGCCTCTTTGACTGGCAGGTGGATGGTGACACAGGTGGCTGTACCTGCTAGCTGTCTGCTAGGCTTCACCTCAGCTAACTGGAGTCCCTGAACTGGACCTGTGGACTGAAATTTTATGTATCTGTGTCTGTGTGATCCTGTCATACACTCTATGGATGGTCCCTAGAGACAGTCTTCCTTTCCCAGCTTAAGACGAATCTAGAACATTAAAAAAAAATACATCTAAATAAATAAATAAAAGTCAAGCCTCCTGATGGCGTCTAAATCTTGGACAGAATTATTCACACCTCTGCTGATAGAAATGTAATGTCAGATCAAATATGGTCCTCACTGTAAGACAGGCAGGCAGACTGGATGATGCTGAAATTTGGCAGAAAATCAGCTCCAGATGGCTAATTTCTGTGTTTCCTTTCAGTAAAACAGAAAAGTTTCAGTTGAGAAACCTGCAGGGAGTTCATGCTTTTTGCCCTGAATTACATTAATTTGCACAGCTCATACACATTAAACAGGCTGAAATAAACTGGAGTGACCCTTTAATAAGCTGCTGTAAGTCTGTAGTGAGATCTGCCGTCACAGCTTCATGCACATTTCTACTCTGAAAAAAACAAAAGGTCTGACTTTGATGTATCTCATTATTATATTTTGTCATCAGTTTAAATTAAGCTGCACTTTTCCTCCAAATGATTTGTGCTGAAAGCCGGAAGGATCATTTCTGTGTTTGCTGCGTTTGTGTGCATGGCTGTCTTCCGATGCTTTTAATTTGAAGTGATGTCTCGTCACACTGACATCTGCTGTTATCGTTCGTGTTAGAGACGCAGATGGAGGCTGTGCGAGAGCCTCTTTCTGTCTCTGCAGAACTTATTTGACACTTGTTGGTGCGACGGCTTCGGTTTAAATTACAAACAATGGGAACATTGAAGTCCAACAGGCACTCGTTCTTCTCTTCTGTCACGTCTTGTTTTCCTCCAACCTGCATGGCCTGCTGTCCTCACAGGAGACGAGGCTAACGGTGTGAGACTCACATGTCCTTCATCAGATGTAGGGAATGACTGCAAACACCCAGGAGATTTTAAAGCCTGCAACTTACTATCATCAGATACACTCGTCTTCTTCTGCTCTATCTTAACCCCATCCCAGCTTCCTCCTCTGTCACACCAACCCTCGGCATGTTCTCCTTCATCCACGGTCCTCCTCTGAGGACTTCCTCTTTTCCTCCTGCATGGCATCTCCACCTTCATCATCCTTTGTCCGATATATCCACTCTCCCTCATCTGCACATGTGCAAACCATCTCAGCCTCGCTTTTCTAACTTGAACTCCAAACCTCAAAATATTCTAAACATCTAAGCAGCAGCACATGAGTGGTCCTAGGTTTTATGAGGCCTTTTATGAGCACCCCCTCCCCCCACTGTCCTAGCAACAGTCTCAAGCTTAGGCAAATGAGGAGGGCTGAATCAGGAAGGGCATAAATCCAAAATATCCTAATCAAAACATCCAAATCAAACATGCAGATCATCAGCTGCACTAATAATTAAACAAACAAAATGATTCATAATAATAAATAAAGTTCACTGAGTAGCGGGACCCCACAGTTTTGACTGTATTGAAAAGAGCTGTAGTGGTGCTTTGGCGCACCCTGCTGGTGATATATGGTTCACCGTAAAGAACACATCATGGATCCCAAAAGGATCCCCTTCAATGTCAGAGTCTAAACAGATAACAGCACAGTCTCAAGAGTGTGGAGGAGATGTCAGGAGATGGGCCATTACACAAGGAGAGCTGGACCCTGGTGGAGAGTTAAATACCTGGGAAGAAGCTTCTCGGATGAGAGGTGGAACAAAGAAGTCCAATCGCTTTTCTTTCCAAGCTCCTTAGACTGGAAAGACTTTAAACTTTGCACAAGAACTTAGACAAGCTCTAAATATTCACAGAATCCAAATGCTTTAATAATTAAAGCACAAAGGTCCTGGGACCATGCAGCCTCAGGGCCGTACCTGCTCCTTTGTGCAGGGAGAACAGATCAGTTACACGTTTTTGACCAAACCTTCAGAAACAAGCTCTGCGAGGGGGGCATAAGGACCCAACAAGTATCCTTGAAGCTCAACTGGCATTCACTGGAGAACATCAGAACTGCCAGGTCACCACTAGTGTCCCGATCCCTTCACAGATGACATCAGGTTCACAGTGGGCACACGTGACAGACACGAGTCTGGAGGTGCCATGGCGAGCATTATGCCGTCTGAAACATCATCTGTGAAGGGACAATGGGCCAATGGAAGACAAATGCTGAATGAGCAGCAGGGCACTGGGCAGCGAGCTCAGGTCGGAATAAAAGAAGTCGATAAAATTAGAGAGAAATCAGTCAGGAGGGATAAGCAGAGAGCACCAGCTGCTAAACTGCTGCCTGTTTGGTTGTCTTGTTGTTTCCTCGCCAGTGCTGGTAAACTGCACACAGCGATGTCCCTGAACACTGTGACGATCATGTGATCATGTGTTAACATGGCACATTTGACAGTGAAGGTGGAAAAACTGGAATGAACTCACTGCTGCTTACACATGAACCCACACATGGAATGGACTACCAAAGCCTGAGGCTACATTTCCTGATTGGACTGGAACTTTTTAAAAAGTTATCATTTCTGCATCTGCAGCTCTCAGATGTTCTTCTCATTTTGTGACCATGTCTGACGTTATCTGTTTGTCTACTCTTGAACTGTACACTGGCCTCAAGAACAGAGATCTCAATCTTAATGTAATAACCAGCTCAAATAAAGCATCTAATAATAAAAAGGAAGCCAAGTCAATCACAGCTCACCCAGTCCTTTATGTAAGACATGCCTGTAGTTTAAGCAATAATTTTTGTAGTTTGTTTCATATATAAATATTGCTGTAGGAGCCTCGATGCAGTTTGTGAAGCTTATATGATTAACATAATTTGGCTTAATGATTAAGACTATAAAGTTATGGCTCGCTTGCTTAGAGTTGTATTATATTAATAGGAATACTTACAGACTGACATATTAAGAATAATGGAATAAGTTCTTAGTTTGATTTCTTGTGCTTAAAATGTATGGTTTTATTTTGATAATCTGGCAGGGACAGGAAGTTAAGCGAGAGGACAGTGGCGCCACACAGGTTTTTTTTTACCTCTCAATGTCTCTGCATCCGTTTGAACTTTGTCTTTGATCATTCTAGATTCAGTCACCGTGTACCTGAGAGGGACAAAGTGGAGCGTCGAGCTTCACTGGAAAGCTACAATCGCTGTTTATTATCTCTACTGAAATTTCACATAATATTACCTAAGAACATAACTTATAATGTGAAAAGCTTGTGGAACTCCATGACTAACCTTTGTGTTGAGGAAGACATCCAACTCAGATTCAAACTCCAATAAATTGCAGAGAATACTTAAGTTCAACAGTCTTTTATTCTGAAAGGTTCAGTTGTACTACTTGGTATTATCTTAGTTTAAAAAAAAACAACAACACATGAAAGGTTTAAACAGTTAACTTTTCTTTGAAATCATCAGTAATTTTCGGTTTAAGTTCTGTAAGAGTTCAAAAATACATGAACACCGAGCTGTAAAAATAATTTATGTGTAACGAACGCACCCACAAAGGAACTACGACGTGTTAAACTTTCAGGGCTCCTGACTGCTGGGATTTTTTCTTAAATTCTTCCACATGCGTCTGCGCGTGTTTCCATTCAGGGTTGAGGCAGAACTTCTTTTTGTCCTCAGTGGTGACTCTGTAAGAAACACATAATGCACACTTTAAGGAACACGCACAGTGCCAGGGATGGGAAGAAGCTGAAAGACACAAAATACCCAATAAAATTGCACACTCAGGAGCTTCTTTTAAAGGCGAGAGTGATATAATATCGACGTGAAGAGAAAAAATTAGCAGTAAAACGTAATTAAAGGGGACTTATTTTCATTTTCAGCTCCATATTTCAGTTACAGGACTCTAGGGTAGCTAGAGATCAAAATAATCATTCTTTGTCTGATCAAAGAATAATTATTCAGACACTACACCCTCCCATCGCCTGAGTGTGTAGTTCCTGAAAGGCATTGCTCCTGCAGCTCTGTCTGGTACCCTTGGAGTCAAACTGGGACCGTTTCAGACCTTTGTTTAGTCTGCACGAGGTCTTTTATTTTGAAAAATGACACGCTGCTGTGTGCCGTCCCCGAGTCTGACTTCCTGCTCTCCTCATCTGCTCTCTGCAGCTTCACATGCCGTCCTTAAGAAATTAACCTGGAGCTAATTTTAGATCCAGGAGCAGAGGACACCTCTGAGGCGCTTCTGAAAACACGCTGAGGTGTTTCAGAGTGGCTTTCTTTAACACTCATTCACACAGCGTGGCCCACGCCCCCCCGGTGGGCTGTGATGGTACTGGATGCGTAAAGACATAATTATGAGCTATTAAGCTGCAGGCTCACATAGGATTGTTTGTTATGAAGGTGTAATTAAAGGGAAATACTTCATTAAAGTCTGTTATGTTAATAAGGTTTGTGATTATATGTTTACACAGAACAGTTTTGGGGTCAGCTCAGACCTCATCGATGCTTCGAAAGGACCGATGTGTACAACGGGCGCAGAGGAGGTCATCACTGGTTAGCTGCAGTTCTTGCGATTTTGGAACCACTGAATGAGTTTTATGAATCATGTTTCAGTCGGTTCAGCGGTCCCTGAACTATCCATGAATATAATCCACCCACTGTTATCATCTTCAATGCCCTGTACCAACACAGAGCAGAGCAGCTACCTGAACGCTACTCCAACAGAGGTCGATTATCTTGTTAATAATTTTACCTCCTCACTACGTACGACTCTGGATACTGTAGCTCCGGTGAAAACTAAGGCCTCAAACCAAAAGTACCTGACTCCGTGGTATAATTCTCAAACACGTAGCCTAAAGCAGATAACTCGTAAGCTGGAGAGGAAATGGCGTGTCACAAATTTAGAAGATCATCATTTAGCCTGGAGAAATAGTTTGTTGCTTTATAAGAAAGCCCTCCGCAAA
>VUQG01019785.1:5866-21183 GCA_015106755.1 Etia nguti | reverse complement strand
GGGGGGGGGGGGGGGGGGAGGGGGGGGGGGGGGGGGGGGGGTAGTGAATCAGTGGGGCTACTCAGAGACAATAGTCGTGAGCCCTTTAGACAGATCCACAAACTGTCTAATTTTTTCTAAGTCCATACAGGACATTATGTCTTTTACCAATTGCGCGTGTGAAGGGGGATAAGAAGCTTTCCATTTGAGTAAGATAAGCTCGACTGGTTTAATGCTCTAAGTCTGGAGCTTGGCAACTTCAGGTTCTGGGCCACACCAAAAATAGCACAAAGTGGATCTGGTTTAATTTGATGCCGCAGGACTTCAGACATAATATGGAAAAACAAGTTCCAATGAAGGACAGGACCAGTACATGCGAAGCAATGTACCAGGAGCATCCCTACACCTTCTACAGGTCTGGACCAGTCAGTGTTGAGCACACATTGATCTATTGTGAACTTGGCCAAGGATAGAATCCTACAGTTCATCTGTGATATGAAAGTTAAGGTCTTGTTCCCATTTAGATTAGATGGCAGCTACTGAATTGTACAGAACTGATATTATGCTCCTAGAGGTTGGTTTGACCATTAAAAAATCGTCTACAGGATTGTCTGGAGGTTTTGGGGGAATTGTACTGTCATAGTGTCTGACCTGTAAAAAACGAAAAAACTGAGCAGCGGCAATGCCAAATTTGGTAGATAGTTGAAAAAAACTTGCAAATTGTCCATCTACATGTAAGTCTGCAAAACAGTTTAGACCCTTTTTGTGCCAGATGTGAAAAGCACTATCTGTCATTGAAGGAAAAAATAGGTGGTTTGCTGCAATTGGGCTTTGAAGTGAGAAAGTTTGGAGACCAAGACTCTTCCTAAACAGAGACCAAATTCTAAGAGACTGACTGACTACTCTATTATTACTAGGTAAAGACAAAGCAAGAGGAAGTGATGAACCTAAAGTCGCAGGTGACGAAATCTTCCTGTTCGAATAAGACTCCATGGTGACCCAAACAAGTGATGACGGTTCAAGGTGGTAGTGTCGCTAATACAGCATGCACCTTATATTTGCGGCCCAATAGTAGTATTGGAAATTAGGAAGGGCTAAGCCTCCCACCGGCTTGCGTCTTTGAAGAAGAGCTTTCCTCAATTTTGGATGTTTACCATTCCAAATGAATGAAGTGATGAAGGAATCAGAGATTTAAAAAAGAATTGGGGAATCAGGATGGGAAGGCACTGAAATACATACAGAAATTTTGGAAGTAGCATCATCTTTACAGAGTTAATTCTGCCCATTAAGGACAAAGATAATGGGGGCAATCTAGTCAATATATGCTTGCACCTCTAAAATAAAAAAGATAAGACTGTGGTTCCATTTCTAAGGTTTGTTAATGACCTGTGCTGGAATAACATAAGCATAAACTCAAAAAAAAAAAAAAGACAGAACAAAACCTCATCCTTACAGGTGGAACAGCTGCTGCCCATGGCTCCATTTCAGGAGTCACTTTGTCCTGTCCTGCTTGGGGCCCAGAGGAGCACTGAGATGAACCATCCAAAGATGAACCAGGTGGAGGTGCTTCTCCCTCTCCAGTGGAAACCATGGCCTCCTCTGCTGTAGTGGCTGCAGCTGGAGACGAACTCTCCTCCATCTGACCGAGAGGTGAAGTGAGCACTAGGGCTGCAACGATTCGTCGACATAATCGATGACGTCAACTACAAAAATTTGTCGACGCGGAATTTTATTGTCGACGCGTCATGTACTAATACCACATAAAAGTGACTTGGTAACTGCAATACACTACAGGAAGCTATGGAGGCATATCGCCTATATCATCTGCCAAGACTGCGCTCAATACTAAAGAAGAAGAACTTAGCGCGAACGGAAAAATGGAAATGGAGATTTGAAAAGTGTGAAAGCATTAACCAGAAAACAAATAAAGTTAAATGCAGACTGTGGATAGCTTCCTTACACGACAGTACTACTGCAATGCACGAGCATTTAAAACGAGGGCACGATGGAGCTGCGACGTCAACTTTGTTTTAAAAAGTTCGGTTAGTGCATTGCATTGATACCGTGTTAATGTTAATGTTTGTACAGTACTGTTTCTGTTAGCTTACCTGTGGGAAACTTTTTAGGATGATGCTTGCTAAGCAAACACCATTTCAGTTTTGTTAGCTAATGAGTAAAAATGCCAATCAAAAAGGAGTAGCTACACTGTCTCCTATTTTTTTTCCTCACATTAATATTAGCAATTATTCTGAATAGTAAAACTCTTCCACCCAACGTTAGGTACTTAATCTGTGGGTTGGACTAATATAGAATCAGTTAAACGGCTTAATTGGCATTGAATACTACACCATCTGAGAAACCAAAATGACCAAATTTGTGATTAGTAACAGTCTTTGCCCATGAAAGCACAGGCGTATAGATGAGTTTGTCCTGTAAAGAGGCTCATGCGCCTCTGAATGGCGGAAGTCATGACAGAGAGCATCTTTAGCGTGGTTATCAGCAGCTGGGAACATCATCTTAAAGATGAGAGCAAGCCTCACTCCAGAGCATATCCACTGCAATCATGAATTCATGAACCGAATCATCTGTATACTTTGGAAACTTGTTATTCTGGACTGAAAAAAAAAAAAATTTTTGACTTAATTTGAAGCTTTATATGAACTTATGGACAGAAGCCATTTTAGCCCTTTAACTTGTATCACTTAATATCTTTTTTATTTCATTTTTATTCTGATGGTCCTATTGAGTAATGTTAAAAATACATTAGATTATTTTCAAATTCATATGTTTCCTGGGTCATTATTATAATTTGCTGTGCGTAGAGACCACAGGGTGATATTCACAGGTGGGCAGACTTGAGCAGGTGAGGTACTGAAGCCTAGAACTGGAGGTTTGCCCACAGGAAGCGGAGGTAAGAATTACTGAAATAATCGTTGACTATTCGCTTAATTGAAGAAAAATTGGCAGATTAGTCGACTACCAAAATAATCTTCAGTTGCAGCCGTAGTGAGCACATGAGCCTTTCATGTCATTCCATTAGACTGAAGTACATTTGTACTTCTAAGATACAAACTGCACTGCATTTGGCTAGAGCACCTAGCCCTAACAGAGAGAAAGCATAATGGTTGATTTAAACACTAATAAAAAATATTATACTAATCCAGACTAAAATCCAAGATTATTTTTCAGTTACTCATAGAAGTACAAAATGTTTTGTACTCCACCTGAATCTTTATCATGTTTTATGACTGAACTGATATAATGTCCAGCTAATTGAAATAAAAAAATTCTGCCCATCTTGGTGTAGTGGAAGTAATGGCAATTTGACAGTAATGGGAACCCTTTCATTTTCTGTAATTTTTATTACAGAAAAAAAATAAATCTAAAATTATAAATAGGGTGATATTCTACATTTCTATTCTTGTCACTATATCACTATAAAATCAAATGTGGATTCTGCTGAGTCCCCAACAAATGTCCTATTTCCTGCTGTTACAGTGATTAACAACATCATTAGAATGAAAATCAATAACCGTAAGGTTATCTTAGAGATCTACATCCTTAGTAGAAAGAGATGGGCTTACAGGCTGATGGGTACATACTGAACTTAAAGTCAGAAAGTGCTGAAAGATACATCAAAAGGATCCATTAAGAAGAAGTCAGACTCGCCGAAATTAGAAAAGAACAACAACAACAAAAAAACCCCAAATTGGTAAAAACTCACCTCCACACTTGCACACTCTGATGGCTGTTCCACCTCAGTCTCCGTCCTCTGGTTCAACTCCTCCTGAAATAACATTTCAGGAAATGTAACTTAATCTGATTCTAATTACTCAAATGACAGATTTAAACTTAGTTGTTAAGTGTGCTGTTGGAACAGAGTCAAATTGGATTACGTGGGTATTCAAATTTATGTTTGATCATGATCCTTACTTTTTCAGCTATGTAGCGACCTGACTGTGTCTGTATTACTTGCATTGACAAAAAATATCTGCATAGATAATGTGGCTTTAGTAGCAGCTGGATAAAGGACAAAAAATCTCTTCTAGACTGTTTTTGTTAATTACCTGTAAATGGATAATGTAGTGTTGGATTTGGTCCTCAGTAACTGGGTTGTGCTCCAGAATGATGTGCAGCCTCATAGACATCATGCTGGTCAGCCAGTTGACCAGACTGGGATTGACTTCTACAGACATCCTCCTCTGTGCAAACACAGAAATACACAGTAATAGGCAGCTGCCAATCTGTACCGTGAGCAATGCACATGATGATGCGTTACTGAAGATGTATACAAACAATGCGTTGGTTGATGACAGCAGTCAGAGCTCTGTGTTCTCCTCCCAGGCAATACAGGTTTAGAGCCAGACACTCAAACAGGCTTTGAGTACACAGCAACAGCAGGCGGGGGCCAAACATGTGATCTGTGACATGAAAAAACCAAACAAAAAACCCCAAATATAAAACCATTCATCCTTATGTATCTTTAAATCAGTGCAGTGCAGGATTCTAGCTTCACAAAATACTAAGATAAAAAAAATACTTTTGTGAACAGATGCCACTCTTTGGAGGTGATATATTGGAGCAGCTAGATCAAACATCAAAGGTTGAAATAAACTGAAGTTATTCCATAATGCACAACAAATTGGTCCCCAGCTTTAAGCCATTAATGTGATTGAATGCACTTAATGCCACATATACCATGTCTGAAAAGGGTTTTAGTTCAAATCCTTCCATGTACCATGTAAGCAGTTCTTAATGTCCTCTTTTCCCTACCTTTTCCCTCTTGCAATCTAAGTGAACTTACTGTTGCAGCGAAGAATATGTGTGGCCATTTGCGTGAACTGCTGTCTGAAGAAAGACAGGTTGGTCTGAATTATGTCCACTCCCTCACGCACTGTCACTGTGGCCTAGACACAATACACAGCGCTCACTTATGTGCACATGTCACAGGAAATTAGAGTCCATATTACTATGTTTGTGTGTGAAAGACATTGTCCTTACAAAGCTCTCAGCTATGTAATCCTCAAGTCCATTGATGAGGTCCTCAGCTGCTGCCTGGAGGGAGAATAATGTGTTAGTTTTTTCATTCAGTTTAAATTTTGTGATATTCCCTTTGTTAATGTGGAATTTGTATTCAAACATTTTGAAAGCTAGTTTCCTGACTTGCTTCATACTAGCCACAGCTATTTTTTTATAATAAATTTTACAAAGATTGAGCACAGTGGATCTTTCATGAGTGACAATTAGGGCTGCGACTAAAGACTATTTTAGTTACACTGATTAAAATACGAGCTGTGTGAAATGCACATGAGATCATGATGGAAGTTTTTCCTGTATAGAAGAGGAACACCAGCACTATCCTAATAAAGACCGCACTGATGCCATTACATTAACTCTACATAGTACTCACAGCTATGTTGGCATCAGTAGGTTCTTGCTCCTGGAGATAGTGTTCAGTGAAGAAGTCTGTGAGCTGAGGCCGGATGCGACTCAGAGGCTGGGCGTTCCCATGAAGCAACAGCACCATATCCACCATAGAGAAACTCTGACACACCAGGGAGAGCAGGTCCCCAAAGAACCCTACCATGAGATAACAACTATGGTGATTACTGTGAACTGCAAGAATGTGTTAGGCACAATATCTTCATTCAAGGACTTACCCACGGCATCCCCAGAACCAGGAACAAACAGGTTATTGGTCTGGGACAGCCTCTGGATGAATTGGGCAATGCTTTCTCCATTGCCCTGCTGTGCCCCAAGAGAGCTCATCATGGTGGACAGCACTCCCTGCATGATGCCGGAGAACAGCTCTGGGCTCAGAGAGTCTCCGGCTGGGCTGCTGCCGGTCTGAGAGGGAGCAGGACCAATGGACTGATGAAGAAGTGAGGCCCTTGGGCCAGGGGCCAGTGGCTGTGCAGAAACAACACCTGCTGCTCATTAACTGGTACAAACAGTCTTTATATTAAGGTTCACGCAAACAGATACACATCACAAAGTTCTTTAGATGTGCAGATATAAGAATCATTATTGTGTTGGACCGTTTTTATAGTGAAGTTAACACTGATGACAGTCGTTTTGTTTGTTTCACCCTTTTGCCATCAACTACTGCAAATCTGTAACACCACATTCCATCTTCGTAAGAATCACGTGACCTCTGATTGGGTAAAAGACCTTAAAAATTTTGTTTTTCCTTAGATGTAATAACACCACACATGGGCAACACAGTGGTGCAGTGGTTAGGACTGTGAGGTCAAAGCAAGGAATTCCTGGGTTTGAATCCACCACCTGGTGCCTTTCTGTGTGGAGTTTATCATCCAGGCACTCTGGCTTAATCCCCACAGTCAAATCCCACATGCATATTGGACTAACGGGTGAAATTAGTTGTAGGTGTGAATTAAAGGACAAAGACAAAGGACAAAGAAAGAGCTTTCTGAAGACAAAAAGTTAGCATTCAAAAGTTAAAAAAATATTTACATAAAGATGGTCTAACTGGAAAAACCTGAATTCTCAGGACAAACAAGTCTGCTTATTAAGGAGGTTTTAACTGAACTGGTTAAACTGGGGAGCCACCAAACACTTCTGAAAATTTTCATCAACTTGTTTACTACACTTTAGTTATAGACATAATACTTGTATAAAAATAAATGCAGTTGAGTAATAATGTATTCATTTTATACACAACTGAAATAATGTACCAATGTGTACATGTTAAGGTGAGTTTCTTTATACTATTTTTTCTTTATAAGTAAGTAACTGTTCATCCTACTCAGAAATGTTTAATTCTAGTTTTCTGTCATTATATCTGAACTCACTGGTGCCAAGTCTGACATGCTCTGGAAGAAGCCAGGAACCCCTGGTAGTGTCACAGTGATGGACGGAGCCAGTCCAGAGCCAGGACCACCCAACCCTGCTGCTCCCAGTAGAGATCCCAAGAGCTGAGCCATATTTCCCTCTGGGCTGGTCTCTGCTGGCTGACCGACTGAGGTAGTACTTGTGGTGCGGGTGGCTGTCTGTCCAGATGTATTAGCTGAGGGAAAGGGAGGAGAAGCGGTGCTGGAAACAAACACGGAAGAGGTAGACAGGGAGGACTGAGAGTTGGCTGAAGGATCACCTAGAGAGTTAGAAAAACACGAAAAAATAATATTAAATGTTTGAGGCCAATACTGATAAAAGCCAATATTATTATTATTATTATTACTCCCCTAACTAGTCTTCACACCGTTTGTTGTAGAGACACCGTTTATATGCCCTTTATATGTCCTCCCACTTTTTTTTACTGGTTTTTCCAAGGGTGTGAAGCCAGGTCTCCGATTCAGTTATCCTGACCTCCAGAGCTGTAAACAGGCTACATTTATTACAAGTATTGTTTTTAGTAAAGGACGCTGAGGATTAATGAAACATCTGACACAATGTGCAGGAAGGACAGGTGAAGAGCCCATGCTGCTAGTCAGTCAGCTATACGCTAAGCTAAGCTAGTGAATCTCTAAAGACACAGTGAATGAATACTGTGAAAATAACTAGCAGGTGAATCAAGTAAGAGTGTGCTTTGGATAAAGCATGTGACGAGAACACTATCAAGTAAGACGTTATCCATAGGCTTTTAATTTAACTATCTACACAGATGAGCTACACAAAAATACCACTGTGCATTGTAACAGGAACAGGAAGTGACACCAATGAAATTGACCTGGCTCCTCCAGCATCAGAAGCTGTCCAACCAAACCACTGATCATCTGGGTGAGAGAGGAGGGACCCAGTGCCGTGCCCTGTTTACAAAAAGGCAAAGAATACAGAGCTATACCAGCGAATATATGCTTACCGCACAACAGTTATTCTACATAATTCAGTGCGTTGTAAGATGTATCGGAAGGTTCTAAAATTAGCTGAGAGTCAATAATCAAATCATTTGTGTGTCACTTTTTAAGTGCAATATGTTTGTGTATCTCCTGTATCTCCTCACACTGTGGTGGGTTACCTGTCCTGGCTGCTGGACACCTGTAGCCCTCAGGTTGATGGTATTTCCCACAGGCTGGGTGATGTGGGGGGACAAGGACGGCCTGGTGATGACTACCCTACCCTGTACAGGGGTGTTGGGGAGCAGCAGCGAAGCAGCTGTCTGTGCACTGGGTGTTGAGTCAGAGCCAGAAATCATGTGCACTGGGTGGCCTCCTGAGGGTGCAGCAGCCATGGCAGTGGATTGGTGAGAAAACTGGTGCACAATTGCCTGCATGAACTCGGGAGGTAATTCTGTGAAGTGGGCAGGTGTTGTGCCTGAGAACAGGGAGAGGACTAAACTTAATTGAGTGAGTGCACTTGAAGTCCACTTGGCCCAAGGTGTGAAAAAGGGGGAAAAACATCTATACTGCACTCTCTAAGCAACAACTCACCCAACGAAATCAAAATTCATTTGCCAAGAAAATAAATGTTGTCATTTCACTCACCAGGTTGTTGAGAAGCTGCGGCATTTGGTTGTCCTGGTATCTGAGACCCTGCAGCTGATTCCCCTATTCAATAACAGCACAACTCTTTCAGGGGAACTGATACACTCATCAAAAATAACCACAGAGCACGCAATAACTCTTTCAAATGTAATGTGCACACACTCATTTCAGCTAATGAAAGCAGCCATTAGAAGATCAATACATCAACCCTATAGTGAGACAGGACAGATTTCTAAATGATCCACAATAATAAAATTGTGAGCCAATGTTAAATGACCCATCTGAAAATAATGTTTGCAGATTACTGTAATTGTTTGATTTAATTAGATAAGACCTATTTTTCAAATAAACAAATGTATACAGTAAATAACCAAAGAAAGAGTATAACCTCTGTTTTAGAACAGTTTCATGCATAATACTGGTATCAGACAAATCACAGAACTTCATGTGTACAGTCAGTTCTATGAAGGAACTGGAGCACACATACCATCAATGTTCATCTGCATCATGAACACAGGCTCCATTGTCTGATGTGTGATCCGGATCACTCTAGGTCCTCCTCGATTGGTCCCATTTGCCTGAAGAGGCAGAGTCTGGCCTGTAGCCTGCTGATCTGATTGGTCAGTGCCCTGAAAGGTTTGGTGCTGCGCATCAGTTGCTTGTCTACCATTAGACGTCATGGTTACTGTTGTCCCCACATTTATTTCAAGGTTGTGACAAAGGTAGGGTAAGAATTTACAAGTGACACTGACTGAAGCCATCTGATAAATTCCTTCTGCTTCGTAAATGAATGTTGGCATTTTGCGTTTTCAGGTCCAAGGATTGGTTTATCCCACCAATCTGCACACTATTTTAATGCACATTTGCTTACAATGCAATAATGTAATGCATTAAAGTTACTAATCAATCAATGATATTGTTACTTCCTGTGCTGTGCAAGTAAAAAGTAGGTTTTTTTTTTGAGTAAAGAAGCCAACCACTGAGAGGTACCAGTACCAGTACATTGCCCTGACACTAAGGAAATAGTGAGCAAAGTTGCACCTCCCTCAAACTATCGGTCAACATACGAAATCCTGACAAATAATGTAACACTTTAATAATATCATCTCCAAATATTATTTCTACCCTTCAGGTTTAAAAAGGAGTCCCTAGTATTAACATTTAGACATTACTAAAAATCTATTCCTAAGGATACTCCTTGAAATATTTCACTGTTTCTACACTTAATATAAGAACTCAACCTCAAAAATCAGATACAGTGCATGGTGACAGTAATACTCATTCTAAAGTTCTGGATATTATTATACATTATTATATAATAAACATACATTTCTTGTAGTTGGTCACCAGGATTGCACAAATCTCAGGAGTGGTTTTAGCCCACTCGTCTTTACAGGAACTCTCTAAATCATTTATATTTCTATAGGACGGAGGTCTGGAGACTGGAGAGGCCACTCCATGATCTTCATATATAACTTTTATGTAATGTGTTTTTTCTGGATTGGTTGATATTTATACTATACTATAATTACTATATACTATACTATATACTATAATTGTTCCACTTGTAATAAAGTTACGGTTATCACGCTATATCCTAACACAATAGTTCTTCACAGTAGCCAAAAGATCAGTGTGGGGTGAACCTACTGGAACCGGCACGTGTGGCAGACCAGCCTGAAGCAGAACTGGGTGGTTGTAGTGAGCCAAGGGGCGAACCACATACAGGTGACGTGGAGGAGAGGTTGCCAGGTTACAGCGTAGGTCACCAAGGACAACCAGTGTGTTCCCTAAGAGACGAAGAGCATCTCCAACCAGGTTAAGAATGCGCTGATCTTCCTCTCTTTCCTGGGTCTGTGAAAAGAGTTGTAAAATCATGACTGATGCTTAAACTAAAAAGCACTGATAAGACAACATCTACTCATCTGCAGAGAAACTCTTGGTTTCCCTTATGGAAGTCATTTTCATCAGTGCTGGACAATTTCTGGCTCAGTATAAAACTAGAGTAGTATTTATATTTTAAACCAAGGATGGGCTGTTGTTTCTCTTTCCTTGACAGGTTCTTACCATGATATGGATTATTACATTAAAATAGGCCAGTTTATTGTATACCAACACTACCTTTACTCAAAATAAGTGATGGTCTTAAATACACTAAGCAGGGAGAAATTCAACCAGTGAAGTTCTGACAACATTTAACTGTTAAATATATTTTATTATTAGCATAAAAAACAAAGCATATTTATTTCTTGTAACTATAACAATATCACGATTTGTCATATTATCATTCTTTATTGTTTTTTCCTACAATTATCACTATAAAGGATAATGACAATTTCCCTGCTGAACAAAAGGCATATTTCTTAGCAAGAAAGAGCTTCTATCACAAAGTTTTGAGATGTATTTTTCCTAAGTACACTAGTGTGAATGTTTTGCTATGGCCACTACACGTTCATCTTACATTGTTGTTGTAGTCTGCCGAGGTGGCAGCTCCGAGGATTGAGTGGGTTCTCTCTATGAAGGGACGTAATCGCTCCTCCACCCTCCTGACCCCAGAGAGAACCTCCACAAACTCAGCGGGACTAGGGTGGCTGAGGACAAAACAGAGTCAGCACTACGATAAACACTGGCATTTTTTGACATGTGTTATTGGTCAGTTTGGATCCACTGAAATCTGTTGTGCTTTTAGAAAGTGATTTTGGAGAAAAACAAAATTTGCACAGCATAAAGAAGCTATGACATACAAAATGATATGCTAACATGATGATATTTTGAGAGTCTGCACTAATTATATGTCACTAATTGGTATATTCTGGATTGACGGTGCCTTGGAGTTGACCTCCAGTGTTGAGGTCCTGCCAACTGAGTTCTCAATGAAGAATATTTATGTGCCACTATCCTTGTATCGCCAAGCACTACAGTACTCATGTGTGGGGCACTGAGTCATAGGCTTTCTTATAGTCAGTCCAGGTGACAGTCATGTTGGTTGGTCTGGCGTATCAATGAGCAGCTGGTGCTTTAGCCCTTCTAATGCCTTTCAGAGATGTGCTCATGTACTGACTCATGTGCCTACTAGGCTGATAATGATAATGATGCCTGAGGAGCTTCTATTTTGTGGAAAGCCAGGTAACTAGTTGCTAATTTGAGGCTGTTGTATGGTTGTGATGATCCTATAATCACAATACTTCTGCCCCATGTCATCCAGTCTGAGTGAGTGAATACTGTTTGCAGCCCAGTGATGTGGGCTGACAGGCGCTCATGGAGTCCTGTTAGCTTCTTCAACCAGTAGATGTGTATCATGTCAGATGATGGCTGCCCTCCCTGAGTCTGGTTCAGCTGGATGTTTTGTCCTCTTCAAAGGGAGTTTTTTCTTCCCACTCTCACCAAGTGCTTGCAAAAGGGGGTTCTCTGATTTTGGGGATTTTCTCTATTTTATTGTAATGGTCTCTACCTGACAATATAAAGCCTCTTGAGGTGACCGCTGTTGTGATTTGGCACTATAAATAAAACTGAATTGAAACTGGAATGGAATAGCTAGATTAAAAAATGTTTTCATGTTACTGATCCAATTAATTTAAACCATTTCAACTCAGCATCAGAATCATAGGCTAATGCATACAACTGATATTTACAATCTTAGTTAGTTTCTCCGTTGTTGTTCTCACTGAGTGCATCTCCTGCTTCCTGCTCCTCATACACATATGTGCAATCCAGTAAATGATTAGTTTATTATGTTTTGTTTACTGGAAGACAGAAAAGGAACTTCACTACCAGTATAGAATTTATAGAAATAGAAATAAAGAACACAACAACCAAACTCCACACAGGCCTGTCAGGATGAAGTCCTTATAGTAGTGATCACAGAGGATGAACGATTCTGTGGTCACTGTAAACACTAGAGTGCTCAATCTGTCTAGGAAGTTACAAGTAGCAGCAGTAGCTAGAAACTGTCTAGCACATGACACAGCAAACTGTATAAACCATATGATCAGAGGCCAGTTATTAATTTTTTTTAATTTTTTTTTTTTTAATTTATTAAAAATTTTAAACTTACATGGCCCCAGTGATAGTTGGTCTCTCAGTTTGGGTGGGAGCTGATGCTGCTGGGGGTGAGCTGGCAAGCACTGCTTGTGGTGCTTCAGGCCTTCTTAGAGACGAGGACACTGGTGTTGGGGACAAAGAAGACGGAAGTATCCCTGCCTCTGAATGGGAGCTGCTGTCACTAGGCACTCCCTGCAACACAAAACATGTCACTGTTCCCACAAGCATTTCAGTAGCTTTTTGGGTAAAGACATATTCAGGTAACCTTAAGAAGACTTTCTGCATCTCAATTTGCTTATTGTCTACTCAACAGAACACCTTAGTGAAAAGAGACTGCACACACATCCTGGTGGAACTGAACCTGGACTATTTCTATAGTATTGTCGCTGAAGAGAGAAGTTGTAGTATTTTGATTCAAAAAAATCCTTGGAGAGTACAGCCTGCACAAAAGTCAGTGCCATATTTTGTCATTACTTTTGAGCTTTCTTTTGTCCATGTACAATCTGCCCACTGAATTTTATCAAGTTTATTTTTTGTTTAATCTCGTTTACAGAGACAGTTGCCTCATCTCTCAGTTTAGTTGTGGGTTTTGAAAAATGTTCTGAAGAGTGAAGCCAATGAAGGGACCTAAACCTGCATTCTTTTCAACTAAATTCAACTGTCTGCAAAAAGACTTCCAGTTGTAACTCTTGAACTCAAACTTGAACTCATTTGGCGCTGACAGAAGTGGTCGCATCTTTCTCCCTCTCCCTCCCTCTCCCTCCCTTATCTTTCCTGCTTAGCTTCTCATGTCTTTTGTCTAGTCTCATCTCACTCTAACCCTCAGAGAGTCTCTCAGTCTTGTTCTCCAAAACCTAAAGAATTATGGATTTGATCAACTGGTCCCGTAACGAAATTGACACCCTCTTCTCGATGAGAAACCTGGGCTCGGAAGAGCCCGATTGTCCTGCGGAGACGTTTGCTGCTGGATACTCGATGGTCGGTTGCTTCATGTATCTGGCGACACTCTCGATGGAGGACAGTGAACGACATCTACCAATTCGGAACCACGATAACAGAGTTCTGGCTGATCGGAGCTGGCTTGGACCTGGCTTATCAAAGAACAAGAAGCGGCTACAGCTGTTCAAAACCCCACAAGGCTGGCCGATATGATTGACGATGGGCAGGGCTGTGAGTACTCAGACTGTGTTTATTGAACACATATGAGCAAGACCATGGAGAAGCTCACGGCTCTGCAACGGGAATTGAGAGAATTGGTGACCAGTGACGGACATTAGACCAACTGTAAAAATTGGATGCACTAAACCCAAACAACCACCATCTTCACTCATGCGGCTATCCCAGTGGCGTCAGCTGGAGGCCTGCCAAGGTCGAAGCTGACTTGAACAACAAAAATTCTTCCCTGATAACAAGACTGTTGTCGGAACTCTTTGTCCCTCCTTCAAGGCCACCTGGGTCCACTGGAGACTGTTGACCTTTGCTTAACTGGGCGTGGTGACACTTTCTCTCAGCTGAACACGGGATACACACACATGGACACATAAGCATGTAACTGACACAGACACACACTCACACCCCCCGCCCCACCTCCAAACGCCTCCAACGCTTCTCCCAGCTGACATAGGCGGCAGGTCTGGACCAGTGCCGTAGGATGGCAGCAGGACCGAAAGGCTATTTGTCTCCACCGGCTCACTCCATACCCCTCCACCCCACCCCGTTGCTTGTCATGTGTTTTGATGGTGTAACATGTGAAGATTCATGCGCTTTATGTGCTGAGGTGTTTTTTTACTGTCCTCAAACTGCTCTCCTAGTGGAGCCCAGTCTGAGTAGAGTCCATTTTTTCTCCTCCTGTCTGCGACGTTGTGTATTTTCATTGTATTTCTTAAATGCTACCTATTTTGACCTGTCTTCCCAATGTGATGTTTGTGTAATGTATGTATGGTCGGAAGGGGTCCAATTTTACTGCAGGCAACTGCAAGTGACAAAGGCTTCATTCATTCATTCATTCATTGTATATGAGTGTATAGGAACAAAACACTGGCTCCCTTGTTTTGTCACCTCAGTAAACGCATTAATGATGACTTTATATTTTCAGTCACTAGCTTCGGGACAGACTGAATAAAACTTAAAGTTCATTTTGTTACTCTCAGTTACTATTAGATTCAGAAAAGAACTTAAACTGGGTTGCTTATTGGCTAATGATTTGTCAGAGATCAAATACAGTGTTCAGTCATCCTGTCTGGTTTCAAACCAGCAAGACAGTGATGGCTGGAATCCTTAAATCAGTGAATAACAGGTGCTTACTAACATGCTTGGTAAGACCTACGATTTCATGTCATATACATCCTTCAGTTGATACGTACAGGACATATGTCAGAGTATTTTAATCCTGGAAAATGTTTTCCTTGAAAAATCCCACATTAGAAAAAAGAGAAAAAAAAGAACTCATAACAGAAGTCATAACCCACAACTGATTCTCTGACTCCTCTGATAACAGTGTTACAGTATACTTCCTGTTTGCACCACCCAAAGTATGCTGAGAGCTACTGTGGCAAAAACCTATTCATAAAAAAACAAAGGGACAGCACAGTACCAAAACAAATCTATGACACTAAGTAATGCTGTGAGGCTGCAAATAAAAACCCACAGTACATATGAAAACAGTCCATGTACTGTACCTCCAAACTGTGGATTAGAGAGTGAGCGTCTCTAAGCAGGTTCTCAGCAAGCTGCAGCCTCACCCTGGGTTCACTCTGAACTGACCGGTCCAAGTTGATTTGCACATCCATTGAGCCATTGCTCTACAGACGCACAAACATGTATTAGATTTCCAGGAAGAGTGAGGTAGAAGGGGTT
>VUQG01019784.1:28550-40403 GCA_015106755.1 Etia nguti | reverse complement strand
ACTGCGGAATCCTGGCCTGACGAGTTAGCTCCTCTGTGTTGTGCCATCTGCTTAGCCAGGGGTTGTTTGGTTTCCCCGATGTATAAATCATGGCAATTCTCCTGGCACCTCACAGCGTACACTACATTACTCTGTTTGTGCCGGGGGACCCGATCCTTGGGGTGGACCAGTTTTGGTATAGCATGTCTTAGGGTTTGAAAGCCACAGAGAGGCAGTGTTTAGAGAAAATGTGTCTCAGCTGTTCTGATACTCCTGACACATGAGGGATCACTCATGTGGTTTTTGCTTAGGCAGCGGTTGTCCTTCTCTCCTGGATCGGTTGGAGCTTTCTTTTGGCGCCTTCACAGCTTTGACAAATGTCCAGCTGAGATAACCACATTTACTCAGGGCCTTCTTGATGTGATGATCCTCTGCTTCCCTGGCCGCTGTATCTGTGGGGATGGTGTTCAGTCTGTTTTTTAGCATCCTGATGACACCCCGTTTGTGCTCCAGTGGATGATGAGACTCAAACCTTAAATACGGATCTGTATGCGTTGGTTTACGGTACATATCAGCTTTTAACTGTCCCCCATTGCTGATGGAAATCTCACAGTCTAAGAAGGCTAACCTGCCACTTTTCATATCCTCCCTGGTGAATTTGATGTGTTGGTCTAATGAGTTAATGTGATCAGTGAGCTATGGTACATCCTGAGATTTGATTTTCACCCAGGTGTCATCCACATACCTGAACCAATGACTTGGTGGTGTTCCAGGGTAGAATAACAGAACCCTCTTTTCCACTTCTTCCATGTACAAGTTGGCCACAATCGGTGAACCTGGGGAACCCATGGCACACCCATGTTTCTGCCTGTAGTACTGACCCTTGTATATGTGAAATATGTGGGGTTAAGACACAGTTCCAAGCGCAAGAACACTTGGTTGGTGCTGAGAGTGGTCCTGTTGCTGGGGTTGGGGTCATGAAATCTCTTATGAACTACCTCCACTGCTTCAGTAACTGGAACACAAGTGAAGAGAGATGTAGCAATGTACAAGACCATTGTTTCATCTGCCTCCATAATGACATCGCTCACGTTCCCAACAAAAGTTTTCTCAATGTGGTGTTTAGAGCTGCCTGCCAAATGGTTGAGGATCAAAGCCAGAAACTTTGAGCTGTTACAGGTGACTGAGTAGATGATACAGACAGTTGGTCCTAAAGGTCTAGTCTTTCTGGTTTACCAAACCGTGCACTTACCCTTGTCTGTCAAAAGGGTGATAGTATTGTTGTCATTACTAAGCGATGTGAGATGTGATATCCTCTCCTCTATGCTGGTGTTGGATGCTGGGGGCTTTGCAATGCTGAGACAGGCCAAAGCTTTCGTCCGTAGTTGCTCTGCTTCCACATCTGCATGTTATGCTATGATGATTTCCACTAGTGGGATTTGTCTTGGCATCACGGCAAATTTCGTCCCTTTTGCAAGGATGTTTTTCACTGTTTGGGTAAGTTGTCTGTCGGACAAATTTTTCACCCACTTGTCCACATCCTCGGTGTGGAATCCTTCTCTCTTCTGGCCGCTGAGGACACTCTACATATTTTGCTGATGTTTCCAATGCACGACAAGTAGGTGAAACTTCTTTTGTTGCTTGGTCTTAGACTTTTCAAGCTGTGCTAGACGAGCCTTCTCAGTGAATTCAAACACCTTTTGAAGAATATTCTCATCTAGAAGCTCTTTTGATTTTAGCACATCAATGGTAAAATTGATTTGTTTCACTCGTTCATTGAGCATCTGGCTCTGTGCCTCCTGGAGGATTTTTGTTGCTCGGAAGCCCTAAACTGACCTCACTGCCCATTGTTCATCAGTCATTATGCAAGTGTATTGTTTGTAAGGTTGGGGAAACCTGCAGTCAGCTGAGACTGAAGAAGTTGCTTGGATGAGCGACAGAACGTTTCTTCCACTGAAAATGCTACGTTCAGATGAACAGAATCAACTTTTAGGATAGAAGTAATAATTCATTAACTAGCCTTTAGCATCACTCTGAGAAAGGATGTTTCTTATCTCAGCAGTACTGCCCAGATGAAAGAAAGCAGTCATACATATTCGCTTAATGTGCACATTGAAGGATATATCTTGGGCAAAAGAACCTCCAAGATTGGAGTGCCATCTCAGTAAGTATCTGGTTCAACCCAATGGTTTCAAGATTTTTAGGGCTGAGTCCATTAACCTCAGTTTTACTTGAATTTAGAAGCAGGATATTACAGGTCATCCAGGTCTTTATGTCTTCAAGAAATGCCTGTAGTTTAACTAATTGTTTTGTGTCATCTGGCTTCAACTAGGTATAGTCTTCAATGCAATGAAAATCTGTGCATTATTTTCTAATAATGTTGCCTAAGGGAAGCTGGATATATAATGCAAAAAAAAAAAAAGTGGTACCAGCACAGAGCCCTGTTGAACTCCATGACTAACTTTCATGTATCATGAGGACTTCTCATTTACATGCATAAGCTGGCATCTGTCTGAATGCAATGTTGAATCATAAAGTGTATTAAAGCTAAAAGCTTGCTGTTTAAACCTAAATCTGGAAGTCTGATTGATATGATTGCATGTAGTGGATAAATGTTACCAAATTGTTATTTCAGTTGTGTGGTTGTGGATATGCAACTATAAATACCCCATGCTAATACTGACAAAAACTGGTCTCTGTCGCCATTGCGTCAACAATCAAACATAATAAGACGCAAAGCCAGATATTTTTGTGATATGAAACTGCTGTGAGCATGTGAGAATGATCAGTGGAAAGATGTGTTAAAACGACGAGCATTTCAAACCACATTCCCTGAGGTTCGGCAACACAGATGATCCTCAAACATGACCAAATAGCAACGCACTGGCATTGTGGAAATCATTATTGATGACCTGGATATAGACTGGCCCGACAGGCAGGCGACAAGGTTCCTGTAGAGTTTAATGAAAAGCATCACTCAGTGGAGGAAAGCAGTCCTCTCCAGGACTGTGGCAGATTGAGTGCGCAGTCATGTGTGAGCTGTAACTGGTGGGGAGAGAAGTACATTTGGAATATATTAACATCGCTGTGGCATGCGGGCAGCAAATGGAGTGACTCATTCAATTTCCTCCCAATTGTTTTCACTCACATAAGGTTTCAATTGGATTGAATAACATTTAATAATATTGTTTGTAGCTGTCAATACAGTAGTCATGCAGTAGTGATGAACGACAGACATAGATCATGGACACAGACTGATTTAAGATGAAAGCAACTGTTTTTTGAATGATTAACACAACAGAAACCTTTTATTATTTGATGTAAAATAAATTAGAAACAGAATTTAAAATCTTTATATCTTACTAATATGATTCTGGCTATCTTAGCCAAGTTTCAGCAAATTGTCTGTTTTAAATCCTAAAGATCCCCAGTAGAGATCAGTTTTCAGTTAAGTGGCAGTTTTCTGATTTCTGTTCCCTACACTTGCTTTAGAAGTCCTCATGTGAAAAAGAAAAGTTTTCACAGCACTCTGCTGTACTTTGGAAAACTGAATGCTTCCCCTGTAGTTTGAGGAACTACCTTTAGCAGCAATAACATGAAGTAATTGTTTTCTGTATGACTTTATCAGTAGCTCACATTATTGTGGAGGAATTTTGGCCCACTCTGTTACAATATGCTTCAGTTAATTGAGGTTTGCAGGATTTGTAAGCTCCCATCACAGCATTTCAGTCATTTTGAGGTCTGGACTTTGACTGGCTCATTGCAACACCTTGATTTGTTTCTTTTTTAGGCATTCTAGGATAGATTTAGTGCTGTGCTTGGGATGATTCTCTGGTGCAAAATGCAAGTTGCGCCAAGCTTTAGCTGTCGACAGACAGTCTCAGATTTGACTCTAGAATATTTTGGTATACAGAAGAATTCATGGTTGACCCCTCACCTGCAAAGTACCCACATCCTGCGGCTGCAAAACAAACCAAAATCATCACCCCTCCACCACTGTCCTTGATAGTTGGTGTGAGATGTTTGTGCTGATATTTTGTGCTTGGTTTTCTTCAAATGTGGCCAAATATCTCCACTTTGGTCTCATCTGTCCAAAGGTTTGTGTTCTAGAAGTCTTTGTAGTTTGTTTAGATGCAAAGTTGAATCTAAACATGTTCTTTTTAGAGAAAAGAGGCTTTTTCCTGTTAACACTTGTTATCATGCCATACTAGTTCAGTTTTTTTCTAATAGTGCTGTCATGAACTGTAACATTTAACACACTAACTGAGGCCTGCAGTCTGAGACCAAGCTTTTGGGGTTGTTTGCGATTTCTCTGAGCATTGCATGAGCTGACCTTTTGGAAAAATTGTGTGTGTGTCCACCCTTGGAAAAATTATGGCATCTTGTTAGCATATAGCATATCTGCTTTTATAGTGGTTCTCACACTAGCAGCACCTGTTTGCTACTAACCATTTTAATTACTGTGAAAGCAGTTAGGGTGTACTTATTTTTTCCACAGGATTGGACAAAGTGCTGTGGACACTTCACATAACTGTACTCTTTTGTGTATTCCTCTTAAACAGAGATGCCGAAGTCAAAAAATGTCAATGTCAAAGTCAAAAGTCAAAAAATGTGTTGCAAAATCTTGGCAAGTGACTTGCTTTTGATTGATTACCAAGGATCATCTCAAAAACATCTTAAGAAACATCCTCTCAAAGCTGTTCCACATGTTTCTCAGAGTTTTAGAAAAAGGGGGCTTAAATGATAAACTACGGCTTAAAAATCTTTTTCCGAATCTTACCCATCCCAGTTTATTGAACTGTTAAAGGACATACATATTTTTTTTACAGCTAAAGTCCTAAACTTAATGACTTATGATGGTTCTGTGTGTGTGTGTGTGTGTGTGTGTATGCGTGTGTTAGTGAGAGAGATTTGGTATTGCAAGTGACCCAGCCTCAGTCAGTGGTGACACAGTTTGCCTAATATGACAGACATAATAAAAAAAGCTTTACCATGAAATTCACTTTGTGGCCATTGGCCTCTGGCTGTACAAGCCAGTGCGGTTTTCAGAAGCGCATCACCTAAGGCAATGCATCTTTACGGTGTGTGTGTGTGTCCTCATGTGTATCTTTTGATACCTCTGTTGTGTTTTATATTGCAATGATTGCAGGTTTGAAGCTCCTGGAGCTTTCACTACTTAACAGTCTCTGTTTTTTAATTAGCTCTCTTGCCCACTGAAGACCTGTCAGTTTGTTTAGAAAAGCTACAGTACATCCAAAAAGCAGCGTACATAAATATCATAGCCTTGTGTATTGTTGTGCAAACGATGTACAAGTAAACAGTTGCTGCCCGAGTTCACATTTGTGCTCAACTGTCAACATTTATCACTGCAAAAGTGACTCATTTGCTTGCAGGGTTTTCCAGCATCTTGGGTGTTACACAACACCACAGCCCTCTCTGTCGGCCTCTTCATGCCCTTTTTTTTTTTTCTTCGTGCACTTCACACAGATAGAAGCAGAACCGCAGCTGTGGGATGGAGCAGATTACAGAGAGATTGATGGAAGCAGAAAAAGGAGTCAACCTCCATCTAACCCTTGCTTTGGCCATAAAATGACCTCTGGAAAAAAACCCAAACAAATCCAAACATCAACAAAAGATTATCCCCATCAGAGTTCCAATACACAGTTTTCCCTCTCAAACCAATTGACACAGATCTCGATACAGGGAGGGACAGAAACGTGACAGCAACACACGAGTTTGAAGATGTATCCATAGGCTGATTATTATTATTTTTTTGTGTGTGTGTGCGTGTGTGTATCCAGCAGCATGATGTCTGTCCTGATGCTGAGCTGCACCATAATGTGTGTTGGTGTGAGCTGGAATTTGATAAGGAAATGAATGCAATATTGATTTGCAAACACAAAAGCATGTGTTTGGAACATCTTCAAATGGTCACCAGGGCTCGATACCAACCCCTCACACACTTTCAGTGGATAAGTTTTGTGGTTGTACATTGTCAGAGCGTTTTTTTCTGCGTCATTGTCTTTTTCAATCTGTGTCTTTTGCATTTTGTTGTCAAATTTTGTCCCAGATTTGCGATCCGTGGTTTTATGAGTTCAAAGGTGATCTGTTCATTGTCTCCAAATAAACATGAGTCTGTTCAAATGCGGTATTAAACACTTCAGGGTCAGTGTGTGATTCTTGCAGCTTTTCTGCACATCTAGAAAAAAAACAAGAAAATGAGTAGATGAAACCTTGCTATTGTTCTTGTGCGCGTGCATGCTCACTTTTGTGCCTGCGCAGTATTTCCCACAGGTCCTAACTTCTCAACCTCTCGAGCTGGTCTTTTGGTTGTCATGGCTTATACTTAGACTCCACAAATCCTGACAACACAATTTGTGCTTTTCAGCTGCACTCGTCAGGCCATGAACTCTGCTAGTACTCTGTGGTTCAAGGCTCCACTGCAAGTGGGGTCAGCACCTCTATTGACATCACTTTTTATAGGGATTGGGTAAAATGATGTCCGAGATGAAGCTTTGTGCTTGAAACATTGCACAACAAATAAAATCCTAATATGCACGCTATCCGGTGTGCCGATCAAGCTGCTGGATAAAATGTGTGTTTTTAAGATGTGCTTTTTGTTTTCGTAACAATGAGCACTCATGTAGCACATAATGGACAACGAGCCTGCTCTAAATGACAGTGACACATGGGAAAATGAGTGTATGTTTGGTACTTTCCAATATCGACCTTCCCATCAATTATACATGTCCATTAGAATCAGACTTGTCGTGTCACAGCTCCCCATGTCTCCTGAAATCCCACACTGATGTCAACAGAGACATCTTAATCAATGAAAGCCACACTATTGCACCTGGCAGATGGCTTTCAGTAAGTCCTATTTGGCTTGTCGGTCATTCTGAAAACTATTTAGCCACATACACATGCACTTCTTAATGTATGCACACAATAGCTTGCTAGCAGAGGCGTGCACCCACGCACACAGTAAACAGTTGCGTGCAAAGGTCTGCCCTAGCAGCGCTGCCAGAGCTCTAAGTCTGGGCTAATCTGGAAGGCAGCTTGGATAGTGGTGCCAGCGGATTTGCATTGATACCAAAGCTCCCTGTAGCTTTAATGGTAGCCACCGACAATGTTTACAGGACCTTAAGATCTCTTTAGATACCCAACTACAACTGTCACAACAAATAAAATGCCTCCCCTGATGGACACTTTCATACAACAGCACGCTAAACAAGCATTTGCTCTCTCTGTCGTGCAGCCTGACTCTGTGTGTACTTTGAATTATAGCAGACAAATTAAAGAGATAACAACAAAGTGTGTCACTACGGTGTTTGGCAACCAGTTGTCACCTGAATAGCTTAAATGCAGCTTAGCTTTGAGTCTCCAAGTGTCTTGAACTCTACTAGAAGGATGGGGGAGCAGTCTTCTATCAGATATTCCCTAAGTGGGTGTTTTGATGATGGTGTTGAAGAGGGCAGGAAGTCCAGAATCTCCTACAGGTGTTCATCTGGGTTGAGAAACATCATTTTCATAGTAATCAAACCATTCAGTGAGCACTCATGTCTTTGCCCTTTATGGTTCTTTATAGGATAAGAAAACAGTGTCTGTGTCTCCTTCATTGTAGGAACCAAGGGTTGTTTTTCTTTTTTTTTTTAACTTTTGTTACCCATCCCATATATTCCACAGCAATCTGGAGACTAGGAAAACGACTGACAAATGTATCTTGTCATGTCAGCCCTCAAGCTTGAGGCCACCGCTGTCCTTGGTTGCTGTTTTACACACTGCATACATTAGTTGTGACATTACCGAGGACCAGTGGTGATTAAACAGTGATTTACTCTTGCTCTCATCCTGTTGCCAAAACGCTCACTGGGCTGCTGTACGCTGTCAGACGGCTTCATTAGCTCACAGATTAAAGCTTTAGTTAGACAAACATTACTCAAAGCCTTTCAGAAGTAATCCTATTGGGTGACATAAACCCTGGTAGGTTGTGCCACACCACATCATCACATCTTGTGTATGTGGCTCCAGAGTATCTCGGTATGTTTATAATGCAGTTAATATATTTCTGTTTAAACGCCACGTGTCCCTTTTCTTTTTATTTTCTCTCTTCTTATTGCTAAATTGAGTTTTCTAATGGGAGCTGTCCCGTCAACAGTGGAGGAAAGTGACTTCACATAATGTCTGGGGTGTGTGGCACATCACAGCTGAAGGTTTTTCCCTTGCACTGTGTCATCTTTCTTTCAAGAACTGTGTTGTGGTGGAATTTGGCTTGCATGGTTTACTACACACGAATACACAGTGAGCTACTGTGCTTTTCAGTTTGCTGTGCATGCTCTGTACACTAGGGTGCGGCAGAGTAGACTACCTACGTGTGTGTGTTCTGGTGAGTGTGATGCGTTTCAGTGACAACTGATTGAGGCAGTATACTTATTAGGGTACAGTTTGACAAACAACGATTAATCAAAGAAAACGTTCATCTCTTTTAAATGCAAGTACATTTAAAACATGTTCATTGCAATATTTGACAGGACATCTTCAGTAATGCAAAATATGATCAAGAGGGGGTTTCTGCAGCAACAAATGCTTGCAAACTCTGCTTTGCCTGCCTCGTTTTGTAAACATTTTGCGGGCAGTGATAGTTATAGCCCACAAATAATGTAGCTCAAATGAAACATATTCTGTGAATGCAGTTATTTTTAAGGACGATTCGTTGAAGCAAAAATAAAACCTGGAAACCTTGCTTCCATATATATGTATTTTTTAAAACTTAAAATAAACAATAATTAAATCCGATTGATATATAAACGCATAAATTCGACAGATTGTCCAGATTTAAGCGTTTCCGATTTTTTTTTTTTTTTTTTAAAGACCACATTTACTCGAAATTTTTCATGACTTAAAACAGAATGAATATGAATCAACAATCTTGCTTAAAATCCTCTCACTAGCTTCGGCTTTAATTCCAGAGATTCTACAAGTGAACTCCAGCGGATCAGTCGTTGTATCCGCGAGACATCCGTGCTTTTATTTTGACAACGCATTCGCCTAATTTCCGGCGTAAGCATGGCGTCTGTCGGTCTGTACAAAACTTGACGCAGCGGCCAAACCGGTCCCGCAGAGCCCGTTTCTGGAAGCTGCATCCGCTAATTTAGTAAGAAGTTGCTCAGTCCAGTCCAGCGCACATTAACTTGAATATTTCGGGGTTTATTTGCAAAATGTGTACGTCTCCTTTAGCCTTTAGTTAGCTAAATCCCTCCGATCTGCGAGCGCCCTGACCCACCGTCAGCCTCGGTTTGAAGGGGCAGATTTGTGCCTCCTCTGCCCTTCGCGTGCGACCCCTCCCCTCTCTACTACTCTCAGGTCGGGTTGGGCTAATGGTGCATTTAAGTGCTCTTCGTAAATTTGCCAACATATCACGAGTTAAGAATAACTGTGCTAAAAACAGATATATTTAAAAAAAAAATATAGCACCAACACAATATAGACAGTAGCTATTATCTGTAGCGATTTTATCAAACCGAACAGAAGCTCTGTTCTGCAGAATAAAGTCAAAATTCCTGTCGATACGTAACTTCTTCATGCTCCCTTCAAGTCTTGATAGCACCCCGCATTTATAACAAAAAATAAACAATATTCAGCTATTATTCATCCATAATTAATTACTCAATTACGAAAAGACCGCCATGTTAAAATACATAAATAAAACAAATTGTTTGCCCAAATTCAGACAGGGCCTGAATGCAACATAAGCCTCCAGTGTGTGTGCGCTCGCGCCGTGTTTGTGAGGCAGAGAGTTGCGTGCGAAGAGCTCGACATGTCATTCAGAGGAATCCGCCACCTGAAACGCGAGGAAGTGAAGGCGACTCAATTGGGTATAAAGCATCAGCCAACATCTGCCCCGAGCAGTGCAAAGCTGATGAAAACATCAGCTCGGAGCTCATACAGGACCACTCAGATTTATTTGATTTCCCCTGGATTTATCGCTGGGAGTCGGTGCACCCTGGGAGACGCATCTCTTTTCAGCACTTAAAGTGAATGTGACTCCACAGCCAACACTATACTGGAATTAACAGAAAGCCGCAGATATCTCAGGTCAGTGCTCGCATTTGTGGCGCTTTTTTTTCATTTAAAATTTCCAGTTTATTTAATTTTCTTCTAATTTTAAGCATTCAGCATGTCTTCTGCAGTTTTCCATAGAGGTTATCCAAGTTGCACCGGCGTGCTGCGTATTTATTTTTTGTATTTTATTATTTTTTAATTTTCTTTATTCTACCTGGCATTTAGACATTTAGATGTTTGCTATTTTTTAATCACTATCGATTAATAATAAAAATATTAAACCTAATTTGCAAATTCCCCTAATATTTTTTTCTTTAAAGCACTGGGCTGTTTTAAGTGGATTGTTGTATTTACTTTTAGGGATGCTGGACTGAGGACTTTTCAGTGACATGTAGCTGCGAGTGTTGATATATTTGAATGCACTCTCCCTTCCAGCGTGTGTCACGGTACTTTTTCCAGCCTCACGTAAAGTTTTTCTGTGTCCTCCGCAGCGCACCTGTTACCTCCACGGAGCGCGAGATCATGATCCCTCCTGGAGACTGCATGTATGCGGGCAGAAAGAGGAGGAAGCCCATCCAGAAACAGTTAAGGAGCGCTCTTCAATATTTCTTTTATTTTTTTATTTGTTCATATCTGTTCAGTCAGTGTTTCCTGAGGCTGCACACTTTTGTTGGTTCAAAATAAACTTCTTTTCTCTGCCTTGTGATTCAGTAGCCCTGACTAGATAATAATGAATGACAGGAAGTAATTGAGGCTTGAGCATGAAGGTGTGAAAATTATGGCACAAGTTGGTATGGGTTTTAATAGAAGAGTTCACATCTATCACACTTTCATTTAACACTGCTGTCAGCAGATCTGGTGCAGACCCTGCTTTAAAGTTAATTAATTAGAATCCCACTGCCCTCTGTGAGCTGTCCAAAGTTTCCTACAGACTTGTTTCCAAATACGCACAAATGGGGCTGATTGATCCGTGATTAAAATTAATTGAAGTTTTTGCAGGTTCTTTTTTTCTAACCTTGCATGTCCTTTTGAAATTGTTTTAATGCAGTCACAGTAGTCACGGTATCATTTCTTTGGAGCTGTGTTAAATGTGCACGGCTTTTGATGCCAGGATACTTTTTGTTGGACAGTTATGTCAGCTGATGTCATGAGCAGTGGCTGGCAGGTTGTATAAGATTTTGAAGAGGGAAGTGGTAATTTAACGAGGCCGGTAGCGTTTTTGACTGTGCTGCTAATACAAGGGGGAAATCTTTGCCACGTCAAACCGAGCCTGCTAAATCTGCCACTAGAGTCTTGAGGATTTAGAGTTATAGTTAAGGGGAAGTTTTAATTATTATTTAATACTGAATTTGTGCAACTCAAAGTTTGTCTAAGTAACAGGTCATTTAAACTTTAGTTTAGTCGAAAAATCAGACCACACTGTGACATTTACACATATTTCTTTATGCACTTTTTCACTAGCAACAAGTGGAAAATATATTCGACCGTTAATGTAAACGTCTCGGCGCGGCGTGAGCTGAAAAGTTTAAGCTCTCAGCTGTGGAAATCAGAGCTGACCGTTACGTATGTGGATCGTGTTAAGGTCAGCTGGTAAAGCCGTGGTACGCCATACTAACGTTCACAAATAACTAGGAGAGTTTTATGCTCTCAGGGAAAGATCGTGCCGTCTGTGCGGTACCTCTAATATCACATCTCTTTAATGCAAACCTACAAAGCTACAGAAACGCTTGATATCAGAAAAATGCCCAAATCGCTTCCTTTTATCTGGTGGTGAATGCATACATCTTTTTTTTTTTTTTTTTTTTTTAAGTG
>VUQG01019784.1:5220-20390 GCA_015106755.1 Etia nguti | reverse complement strand
ATTCCTGTCAGATTCAGCGGCACTGAAACACTGTGTCTGTTAATGAATTCAGCTGCTGGGCATTGTTATAAATTATACCTGCTAAATGTCAACATGAACATGTTGAACTCGTTAGCTTGAGGGCATATACACTGACTGGTTTTGCTGCTCAGCTTGATATTCGTGTTGTATTTATCTATAGTTTTTGTGTGTGTGTGTGTGTGTGTGTGTTTTTTTTTTAAATAAACACTTCACCAGCTGGAACGGCAGGTCATGTATAGACAGAGAACCAGAAGCGTGTATGGAGGTGTGGTCCCGCTCCTGAAATTCAAATAAATTATCTCCAATTAAACCCTCTCGAGTTTAAACCCTTTATTCATTAATTCATTTATTTTGACTCAGTTACTTCTTGAGTAACTAAAGCAAGTCTTACAAGCTGATTTAAGATGCCATAATTACGCTGGGTGACTGTATATTTGAATGTTCAAGTGCATCAGAAACAATAAGATGTTAGCCTGGATGTTAACATGAATCTGCCACTCGTGTCAGTTAAATGTCACATGTAGCAACAAAACTTAAGACTGATCCAAACTGACTCGCCGCTGCCCTGCTGATGTCGGCTGCATGAAATCTCCAGTTCATGCCGAGCTGCTGGATTCCAAGACTTTCTAAAAGTAGGAGCAAAAGTAGGAGAGTGAGAGGTGATGTTATGAACGCCATGTTTCTGAAAATGGACAAAAGCTTCCTTTGAGCTTTCGTGACACACAGTAACCAGAGCTCTAGCCAGCAGCTCACATTCTCACGATTTTTTTTGTTCTGGACAATTCATTAAAACGTTTCATGCAGCTTCTCATCGTTTTCTGATCAGCACAGATCAGTAAATCTTCAGAAGAGCTAGTCATGTGTATTGATTACGAGCATCCATGGAGATAATGGGTCACAACATCCCAGTGTGTGCTGTTGAAGCTGACAAAATTTGGTTTTGTGCATGATTATCATCTTCAAATGAGGGTACACATCCACCAGGCCACCCACCGCCCCTTCTTTTCTACCCATCTCTGTCTTTTTTTCTTTGCCTAACATTTCTTTCTTTTTATCTCTGTGTTCTCTTATTTTCCCTCTTTTCCCCCTTGTTGGGTTCTGCCCTCCTGTAAGTTTCTCTGACCTCTTTGAAGAAATTCACCTCTCGTCTCCATTTTTGCTTCACGAGGAGTGCGTGATCGAGCTAAATGCCAGTGCTCAGGCTTTTTTCTTCTTCCTCTTTCCTTTGCATGCGATGTCTGTATACAAAGGTAGATGTATGGCCCCTTAATACATTTCCAGTGTAAATGTTAAGGTGTTCTCACTGTTATGACTAACCTAAAGCCTGTGCTCATGTTCTTATCATTCTTTCCCTTTATTTTGGCATGTAAAAATCCTGCTGATTTGATGGGGAAAAGGGTTTGACAGAAGGATTTATACACACAGTATAGTGACAAAGATACTTCTACTGACAGTCTTTATTTTTTTAATGTAAACACTTTTTCCCATGTAACTTTCCCCAGCACCCATTGGTAGAAAACTTGTAGATCAAAAAATCAAATCCATGATAATGAATTGCTCTGACCGACTGTTAGTGTTATTTGTTGTTTACTTTATAACATAAGACATTACTGGGTGTCCGCTCCAACTGAAACTAGTCTGTTATTGTCCCAATCTTTGGACTAATTTTAACCTTTTTCACCATTAAACTCACCATTAAAATCACACTAATCAAATACTTTTAGGTGGGATAAGCACCTTAAGTGGGTGATGCCATTTTTATTGCATAATCCCTACAAGTTGTAAAAGAAAAATTGCCCTGGATGTGTGCATATTTTTAGCTTTGAGTAGTTTTATGGCTAACATAGAGGTATTGTCTGCCCAATGAGTCTGTGTTCAATAGCACATTAGTTGCATGTCAGCTCACTCTCCCACCCTCGTGCATGTGTTTTCCCCCCTCTGCAGTAATCAGCCACACAATAGCTGTTAAGTAGTGCGACTGGCCAGCCATGCTAATCCCTTGTATATGTCAAAAACCATGAATGGAAATGTCGCCGTACGCATTCAGCATCCTCACAGTTAACTCATTAGTTGCTTGAATCTAAAGCATGACACTGGCTTTGTCTCTGCTTGGCCTCTTGTGCCATAGACACTGAACTCACTTGAGTGGAGTTGGAGTCTGTAGGCCTGGGGGCCCCCCCAAGAGTCCCCTGGGATCACTGAAGGCCATAAGTGAATTACTCAAATCAATGCAGAATAGGAGCCCCGTTAGACGCCAACTGTAACAGCTAGTGGAGACCATTCAGCAATGGGAGGTGTAAGTTTGTGTGTGTGTGTGTGTGGGTGTGGGTGTGGGTGTGGGTGTGCGTGTGTGTGTGGGCGTGTGCGTGCCTGCACGCAGACTGACGGGTAGAGTGTGTGTTTCAGTTTGAGTGAGTGTGAATAGACAGCCAGGGCTCATGCAGAGGGAGCAGCAGCCTTTGTTGGCCCAACACTATTGTTTGAAGCTGTCTTGTGTAATCACTGTCACAACTACCGCTTAGTGCGATGCGCGGCCTGAGCGAGGGCGGAGGGGGGCGGGTGGGCAAGGAGGGAGGCAGCAAGCAACCCAAAGCCCCTGGAGATTAAGTTGATAATAATATTATGGGAGCACTTTAAGGAAGCAGCGCAGCTACAAACACGCTGACATAGCCCAGCTGGTGTTTTACATTGTTTAGAATATTATCGCATACCATTAGAAATCTTAACACGCTACTCTGAAGTCAAGGGTATTTAAAGTTTGCGGTTTGTGCAGTGTGCAGTGAATCTACAGTAATGGTATGGTAACGGCGTTGGCAGACTTATTTCTCATAATAAAAGCGTCAGTTTTTCTTTGGGTTTGCACTGTGCCATTTTTTTATTTTCTGTTTACAAGCATGCAATTCCTGCAACGCTTCACCCCAACTACACTCTTTTTCCCTTTTTCATTTTTGGATTAGATTAAATATTTTTGCAATGCCAATTTATATTAATTCCTTCACAAAACAAACAAATAGACATTGTTGATGTCCCTGCAAACATGGAATATGGCTTACAGATTTAGTACTCCCTAAAGCTCACATGTTGAAAGCCCATTTGATAACTCATTAAGCTTTGGGGCAGTCTCTTTTTTTTTGTTGTTTATTTGTTATTTTTTGTGGCATGCGAGCATTTCAACAGAAACGGCTTCCTGTAAAAGTTTTGTATGTGTTTATTGTGGAATTGCCGGATTTCAGAAAACTAAATCCATTTTGCAACACTGCTGGTAGGGAACCAAGAAAAAAATAAAGAATTAAAAAAAATATAAATATTAAGCCAGGAATCAAAGCATCCTGCTTTCATGGACTGACCACAGGGATTGCCTGATGGCAAACTGAGAGACTCTTCACAGGCGCTAGTGAATGAGTGATCAGTGTTATACCAAGAAAATCTGGTATTAAATATCAAAATAAAACAATTAAGGTCAAATTTAACAAGCCCACATGTAGTCCACAGTTGCGCCTAAATGCGTCATCATTATGGACTCCTGAACCTGCTAATTTGCACCCCAAAAAGCTCTACAAACACCAGAAGCAATGCGTTGAGGATTAAATGCAAAGGAGCCAAAGCATATGCTCGTTATAAGCAATATTAGTGATAACGATCGTGTTGGTTCTTAAAAGAAGGCCACTGGCATGGCACGACTACCCCACATGTACTACATGTCGTCAGGCTGTGTCTATGCTCTGGTCTCTCGAGCATACTGTACATCAGTCCGTTTGTTTTGTCTGTCACCTCCATTTATCTTAATTGAAGCATGCTTCAGTGTGCAACAATGCCCAGACCTGGTCCCTGCTGTTGCTCCCTAATGTAAATCGATATGTTTCCATGCGGTTGGAAAGATCACTAACCAAAGGTGGCATCTGACCTGATACAGCTCGATACGCTAACTACCGTCAGCCAGATGAGGTCCCCTTTCATCAGCATGTGATATGGGAAAAACAGCAGCCTGAGTAAAAATAGAAAAATAGTTCCTTAGATCATGTCATATAAAGTTAGGGTTATTTGGAGAAGCTTTCAGGGGGGGAAGGTTGTTTTTTTTTCCCCCAGAATTACACAGTGTGTTGCAGATTCAACCATACAAATTGAAATAATACTAAGCGAAAACATCTTCCTGTAAAAGGCATATATTCCAGTGAGAAAGGGCAGAGTAAGGGCTAATTAAAGAGGACAAGAGAATGTGATGCAAGAGGGTGTTTAAAAGGGTTTGTGTGTGTGTGTTTTTTTTATTGGCTGGCAGGCCGTTGCTGCACTCTGCGCACCCAGAGCAGACTGAACTCTGAGTGAACTCCTGCTCTCTGCCGAATTATGATCGAATGAGTGAGCCTGACAAAATATTTTTAGTTTGGAGATAGACGCAAGCAGAGGGTACAGCGAGAGGGAAAGAGGGTAATGGTAGGGCGCTTTATCTCTCACAGACACAAACACACACGTATGCGCACATGCATTCACTTGTACACGGGCAAAGCAAAAGAAAGACGAAGGGAAGCTGAACATCAGTTAACAGCTGCAGAATCGTCTGTGACTTGACAGCGTCCAGGCGCATTGTTAAAGAGGGAAGGCTCTGCAGGGGCAAATGTCTCACCAAGGCAGCCAGGTATTCAGTCAGTCAGGATGATGAAAGTGTGTGTGTGTGTTGGAGGGAAGAAGCAACTGAGGGAGAGAGAGAGAGAGAGGCAGTTGCGTGACTTGTGCTCGGCTCAGCCCTCAAGCCCTCCGGGTGTTATTTGTTAGCCAGGAGAAAGGAAGGTATATCTTAAGTGTTCTACAGTAAACAGAGCTGTGACGGGGGCCCTAATGCTTACCGGGATTTATTTGGGATGTGCACATTTCTGTGCATGTGTGCGCAAACAAGACTACCGGCAGGGCAGGGAGTTTGATCTTGCATCCCCAGAGTGTTAACTGGACTTGAAACGTCATTGTTACGTTATTCAGAAGCGCTAAAGTGGGGATTATAATGTAGCACGACCGCACAAGTAACGCTGACTTTACAAAATCTTTAGCGAGATGCTGTTAACGCAGGAAACTCAAACAAGTGTTTCCTTTATTTATAACTGGGTTCACCATAGTTAATTCCTCTGCAGAGCTTGAAACCAGGGCAGTTTTCCTGTTAAGGAAGCTGCTAGATGGACTGGGCCCCGCTGGAGGTTTTCACTAACATCACTAGCAAACCAAAGGCCCACTGGGGGAGTTCATGGTGAAAGCTGTCTGGGGCTTTCTGGGCATGCTGAACTTTGCAGTGTCAACTGAAAATAAAGGAGAGAAAAGGAGAAAAGCATAAAAGATGTAGTAACTGAATAATGAAGGGGAAGGAGGCTATTTTTAACAGCTGCGTTGCAGTTTTTTCTTGAGGTGAGTTGCGGTGGTTCACTCTGGTCTTTACACTCATTGATTTTTAAGGCAGGAATTTGAACTATTTCTTTAAGGAGTGTACAAATGCATGCCTGTGAATAAAAAAATAAAAGCTACTCTTTTTTCCATCACTTAAGAATTCTTTAACGCACACATTTTTAAAAGGTTAATGCTATATTAAAGGAGATTTTAAATATTTTTAGTGAGGAGCTGGGACTCTCTTTAGTGTTTCATCTCCGCTCCTTTCATCTCTTCAAAGTATGCTTCAGCTTCAGCTGACGTGTTGAATCTTTGCGGGTGTCAGATCTCTGCTACCAAAAACAAGCCTCCTTCAGCTTTTCTGACTTCACAAACTTCCTTTTTACTACAGCTGCATTCATTGTTTGCACTCCGGCCAGCTTCAGCTGACGCCGTCTTTTCATCCACGCACTTGATATGATATACATGTTTTCCTTCACTTTATATGACGTCCAGATCAGTTTCTCTCCTAAACTGAAGCTAACATTTCAGCTCCTTTCAGTGATTAAAATCTAACTTTATACTTAACCGTGCAGTGCACATTTACTTCACAGCATCATTTGCACTTTAACTGAACCTTTCTCAGTATTTGTCTCTTGAGCACCACTTTCCATTCAAGTTTCAGCAGCATTGAAATATTTGAGCAGGGAGCAAATGTGGGCTTTTCTACTTAAATATGATCTTTTTATGTCTTAAATACTTTGGCACGGCCGTTTCCCGTCACCATGGTTCGTGACCTTATTAGAAGTGGAGCCACAGGCAGCGAGCCTCTGGACCTTCCTGGGATAAACGCAGGACTGATCTCATGACTTATTTATCAGGCATGGCGGCATGACCTCTTAAAGACGGTACATGACAGTGAGCAAAGAGATCAAGTCAAATCAGGTGCATGAGCTCATCATGTATACCGCAGCAATGTAGCTGAATTACGCTGTGAGCTTTGCGCACGGTGAATAGTTTCAACAGCAGGAATAAGAAAAAGAAGAGGAAGGAGAAAAAGAGCGAAAATGACAAAGTGACGGTGAAGAGAAGTGTTGGACTCTTTTTCTGTCCCTGAGGATTGTTTAAATTGGCATGTTGTGGAGAGAGCACTGTTAGAGTGGATTTAAACAGCTGCTGGCTTCACCCACAGCAACACACACGCACACACACACACTGACACAGACACACACTCTCACACTGGGGCCCTCCCCTGCTCTAAGTTTGCGTGCGGAGCTGGGAAATTATCCATGCTAATGTGCCAGGGTTTGTTTTCATCATCAAATTGCAAACGTTTTAAATATGCATCACACACACAACACACATAACCCCCCACACACACATTTAGTCACATTTATCTAGCCGGAGCACCGACGCTGTCTGATCTGTGTTTTCATACACTGTCATCTGTCAAATATAGAGCTGGAAGTGGCTTCCACCCATGTTTATTTTTCATACACCACTCCCATAATTTTTCAATAATATTTGATTTCTTACACAGGATTCTTTCGACTATAACAGATCTCAGTGCTTTTCTTGGCTCTGTATCTAAATTAATGCATGCAATGTGGAATCACAATTAGTGTGAGCGCTGGATGATTAATGGGAAAAGTGAGTGGTGTGTTGGCATGTTTGTGTACTGTTAAAGCCACAATGCAGACACTTCTCTTTTCAGATTCTATGTTTGATGACTTGGCTTTATGAAAAACATGCATACATTTATGATATACTATAGAGAAACCTAACACAAGATAAAGAGACAAAAAGAAAGACATCATCACCTCTCTTTGCTTTACAGCACCTAACACTCAAGAAGGCAAAATTTTGACAAATTAATGTGACTTTTAAAAAAAAGCCATTCTGATGTTTAACCCACTTTCTTGCTGTCAAAAGTCAGCCTGGCCCAGCACAAATTCTGACACCAAGAAGATGTTGATATGACAGCCCGCACCGAGGCTGAAAGCCCGAGTAAATATAGCACCAAAATCAAAGCTGAGTCACATCCACTCGTCGTCCGTAGCTGTCTGATACAAGTTCAGAGAAGCTCTTTTCACATACTTTTACTGTGGCAAACAAAAATATTGTAAAAAGTTTGGTTATGCTTGGGGATAAAGTTAAATTTTGCTACCACTTAGAAATTATTGCCTTTCAAATCTTTACCGAGAAGCTGTATTATATATAATCTTGGCTTAAAGATACAGACAGCCCACTTAAAGATGAAGGGATGTGAAATGTTTTTGGGTTTTTTTGCTAGTGTTGGTTAAGGTTATCGCTTTAAAAGCAGCGGAATTATCATGGCAGAACTTTTTCATGTGTTTTTCCATTACACCCTACCAAATTATCCCTGTTTACCTTTAAAAACAGGGATGACTTTCTCCCCCCCACCTCTGCTGAAAACCACATGGCTATGATGCCCAATGTTCTGCGCATTCTTTTGCTCATTGAAATAAATGCTGTAAATGCAGTTTGGCCACGGGACAGAGGGAGAAAAGGGGATTGTCATAGCGATAATTTAGTTTCCATCTCTAGAGGGAGTGATAACAAAAAAACAGCTTATTTAAACTGAAATTGAAGCAGGGATTCGTCCAAATCCTACCATGAGTAATATGAGGATAAACAACAGATCACTGGAGACTCCTTCCTTGTGACTCATGAGCAACAAGTTCTCAGAAAGAAGAGAGAGAAAGAAACAGTCTTCGGGGAGGAGGGGGGTTGGATGGTGGTGGTGGTGTGGTGGTGGGGGGGGGGGCACCATAATAACATCATTGTGGACGTTTGAAGTCGCATCAGGCCTGTTTCCCACATACAGTAAGTACAGGCTGTCTACATGTCTACTGGTCTCTCGCCACTCAAAGGCCACATTCATGGAGGCACTGCCGCCCTCACAGAGGGCAATTGGATCCACCAGATACCCTTCCCTTCTCACGCAATGTTGTGTAAACCCGGGGAAAATGACCTCAATATGTCCTAAACGAATTAAGGATGAAGATGCCGCGCCTGCTCACATGTCTTAGGCATGATAATGTGGTGATAGTTTTATAAATACCCGCTCTCATGCGCACATGCACACATGGATGCGCACACACACACACACACACGCACACACAAACATGCAGCAACAGCAAATACTGATTGTGTCTGTCAGTGTGTCGCACTTGAGTTGAAGCTGCTGTCGGATCTCTGAGCGGCTAACAGATCGCCCTTACCATCTGTTCATATGGGAATCTGTTGTCTCTCATGTTTGATCTTATCCAGATACACCGGACAGGTTTGCCTAGGAAACCAATTTGAATTATTGGAATGCAGATTAACCTGATATAAACACTGATTACGTTTATGTAGGGATAGAAAAAAAAAACATGTGAGCAAAACCATGTGTTACACCTAAAATTTCACTTTCACTATGTTTCATTTCTTAATTTTATAATTGTGTGTAGTTATATCCTAGATGTGCGGGCAGGTGTTTTTTTTGTTTTTGTCTTTGTTTTTACTCACGCTGAGCTTGTTAATCTCCCATTTAATCCTTCCTCTATTGTGGTGCCACCACACCTTGGCCTGGAGGCCTGGACAGCCTCAGCCTGACTGCCTGCTGGTGTGGATTCAGCCTGCCTCTCTCGCACTTTTTCCCAGTAACTGAAGCTGCACACGCTTTCTTTTTTTTTTTCCTTACTTGACTCCCTCACCTCTCGTGTTGCCCTGCACTTCTTCGTGCTTCCCAGTAAAGAGGAAAAATAGACAAAGTCGGAATTATTTCATAGCTGCATAACCGGATGCGTCTTACAAATAGGTCAACGCGTCACGCAAGACCCAGCGCTACGAGTGGTGTTCAAGAGATGTCAGCGGGGGGTTGGAAACATATGAAAGGAGGTTTAAAATAAAAGGCGGAAAGGAGGGAAATCGTCGTGCATAATTCAGTGAGCCATCGCAACACTGATTCTCCATCCATCCATCACTGGACCACCATCTTTATTAAAATGTCAGATGGGTTAATTCATGTAGAAACAGGCTTGACCTAATTGGCAGACGTTGCTGATGAGGTTGGCGCTGCTGTGGTAGACAATTAACTATGATTCAGAATTTCCAGAAAAATGACCTTAATCATTTGCTGAAAGTTTGCATCTGGTTGACTCTTCTGTTTATCCACTAATCAGTCCACTATCTCAACTCTTTTTTTGGTAACAGTTCTTCATGGAGTTGTTTTGAAGCTGTATCCAGAGCCTCTCTGATTAGACTGGCTTTTCATTGCTGTAATATATTGGAAGAATCTAGACACAAGAAATGTCCCACTTTTTGCAGTACGACATGCTTTGCCGTCACTCTGTAGTAGTTGGTAAAAGTAGCTAGAACAGAAGATTACTGAGATTAGAGTCTGTCTGTACAGCTAATAGATTTTCTTGTAACACCTCCCATGTTTTTAGTCAGCAGCTGGATGGATAGCAGAGACAAAACACCTGCCAAAAGCCTTCAGGCTTGAGCCTTTACTTTTTGGCAAGCCTCCCCTCCCTGCTACTTCAAGTCTTTCCCCTTCTCATGCAACCTCTCCTGGCCAAATTCTCTGTCAATTTCCAGGCCATATTGAGGCTGTATGGTGGCCTCCACTCCCTCACTGGTGATGTCATGACAAAAAACACAAACTGAGATTTGATGAGCTGGAAAATCTCATTCCAGCTTGTATAGAATTATTGTCCAGTCTGCCTAGAGTATGTGTCAAAATGTCAGCTTTGATTATACAACTACAGCGCAGGTAATAATATTTGAACTCAACAAATTTTGTGTGTGTTCACGCATGTCTATGCATTTACGCTGCTGGGTGCGCGCTTATATGCGACAAATAGACGTTGCTGAGATCTTTAGGCAAAGCTAAGACGATTGACCCGGTCCTAGCTTAGGAGGGCATGGCAGGGTTGTTGGGATTTGGATTTGGCACTTTGAAGCTCTGTGTATGGGCTTGTGCTAAATACCTTCTGTTATAGTATAGTTTGTGTGTAGTTGGTTTCTGTTTTATCCTCTGAAATACAGGAAAAAACTGCAACAGATTAAATATTGCAAATGATTTTATATAAGCTAAGACCTGCCAGTTTTTAGTAAAGTAACCCAAATTTACTCGTAAGATAAAGAATGCAGTTATATAGTTTCTAAAAAATGAAAGTACCCATTCATGGCTAACCTGTTCACTTAATGCTAATGTTAATGGATTCGCCCTGCTCTTCTGAGTCACCATTACTTAAAACTAAATGTTATAGTACTGTCTGGTTAATTTCTGAATAAATTCATATATGTTTACATCATTTATATAGTTCCCACTGTAAAGGTAGTCTCATTGAAACAAAAAGTCAGCAAGCAATAATATTTTCAACTAGCTAGCTAGCTAATATAAGCTAGGTAAGACATTTAGCAGCAGAATAGATGAAATGGCTGCGTACTGTCCAGTTTCACAGAGAAATACAAAGCTTAGTAATGGAATAGGAAAAAAATGACCTGAAGAAATATTTTAGGAACTACTTAAACTGGTGAAATTTGTATATGAGTACTGAAATGTCGAGCATCTTAAAAACATTTTTAGAATAATGCATTATTTTCTAAGCATAGGGTTATTCTACCTTCTTAGACCCTGAAGAAATTAATTAGCTTCACTACTCATCACATTACCTTTGCATTACACTATTTAAATGGCCTGAGGTGTATTTTCACATAATTACCAGCTAACAACATAAACGTGCAGCTACAGTGCCACACACTCGCATCCTAAAAAGGACAGACACGAGATGTTTCTATTAGTGTTTACGTATGAGCACAAAGAAAACAGGAAAGAGGAATTCACAGAAATTTATTGTATTATTGTGACCGCGGCTATTCTTTGTTAGAAATATAGGCCACGATGCCACAAGAGCAGCTGCTCACCAGTGCTTTTGTTACCTGTTGAAAATCAAGCTTTGACTTATTGGGTGTGGTCAGCGTGTGCTCAGCTTTCAAGTGACTTCAGTTCCGTGGTTCTCTGCTAGATTTGCGTTGCCATGTTGCCCTTGCAGATTTGTAAGTCGAGAGAGCTTTGTAGGGATTTTGAAAGCGTTTTAGAAGACCAGCAGTAATAATGACTTCTTTGTTTCTCTTTCATGCTGTCTGTTCAGAAGCACTGGCACTCACTTTCTCTGTGCACACTTTCCCCTCTAGCTCCCTGTCATCCCCAGTTACTCTGTATTCCTCCTTGGGCTATCCTGGTAGTACAGAGGTGATGAGAGGATGGAGAGGTGTTGGGAACGGGAGCGAGACAGAGACAGGAGCAGGACAAAGACAGATTGGCAAACGTAAATACATCCTGATCAGGACAGGACAGTGTGCAATTCTGTTTTCTGGCATCTGAAAGAATACAGTTCTTTCTGTGTGTGGCCATAATCAAGTTGGAAGTACACAGAAAGAGTTCACAGAGTAAGACTGAAAACTCATTCTGGCTTTGCTTCAGTGATCTTAACATGTAAATGTAAAACTTTCACCTGCTCCAGCAGCCTGCAGCACTGATTCAAATGAGGTTTGAGGTTAAAAGGTAAAGGCAAAAATAGTGTGTCTTAAGTGTGCTCTAAGCACACGAAGAGATCCTTTTTAAGCACAATATTACGTAACATGTATATAACTGTGTGAACAATCCACTGAATACCTGTTTTGCTTGCTTGAAAATATTTTTTTCTCTTCTCTTTTTTTTGTTTCCATTTCATTCTAAAGAAAGCATAAAATTGTTGCCACCGATTGCAGTCAGAGGTTTATTAGGGAAATTGGCTTTTGGCTAGTGTTACATTTCCACGCTGCATCCACAGGTTGCCTGTGTATTGCCAGCGAGCGCAGGAATGATTTGAGCATGCACAGAGCCAAAAATAGACATGCTGATCCTTTAAAAGCAGAGCCCGTAACATGTTGTGGCTGCAGGAAGCGAAATGCGCACTGTCTCTTTAAGACAGGGTTCTGTGTGTAGCATAGTGTAGTATTTGCTGTGGTAGTGTGAGTATGCGTGCATAGACTGTGTGTGTGTGTGTGTGTGTGAATGTAAAGCTGACTGAGCAGGCGAAGGGGTTGCGTGACTACTGCAGACGAGGCTGCGACCTCAGAAAAGTGGTTATGAAAACGATCTGTCGAAGCAAGCAGAGAGAGAGGGAGTAGGAGTGAGAGAGTGAATGAAAAACGGAGGGAGTCAGTAAAGAGGGCAGCGAGAGAGAGAGAATAAGCGAGCAGGGCTGCAGAAATGTCTTAATTTGGACCCTACACTATCACCGAGTGGCACCGGAGGGCTGCCCCACATGTACATATTTATGGTATTGAATGCATATGCACATGCAGTAAACACACACTCTGTGTCACGCTTATAGGGCTTAGAGCCAGGGGGTGATGCCACTAAAGGCCAGTTTACACATGGGAGCAGATAGCATCCGTGGACAGAAGCAATAGAAAATACACAGAGATTTAAAAAGAAAGCGAGAGAGATAAAAGAATGGGAATATTTTTTCACTGAGAGTCAGAGTGGAGGAAATAAGTAGGAGGGATGTGGGGAGAGAAAGTCAGGTATCATATTCCTACTGTGGCATTGGTATGCTCTGAACATTCAGGAGAGATTCCTGAGGCTGACCACATGGAAACAATCAGAGACCGACAGAAGACACTAAGGACTACAGTGTATACTGTTCAATTAAGATGGCTCAATTTGCATCCATTCTTTTTTCCCGTGCATTTATTATAATGCTGAAATTTAGAAAATGTTGATTCGGTGTCTGTTTCTTGCGTGTTGACGTTTTTACGTTTTTAACAGCTCTCCATTTTCTTAACCACTTAAGAGTCGCGGGGGGGCTGGAGCAGCCACCAACATGTGAATATAAATTTTCTTGAAATAAAAATAAAGTGATGTAATGTCCCTGTTTGTTAAAATCTTTCCATAATCTGACTGTGTTAGGATCAGCGAGTGTTTGTGCTCATTCCTTGGCGAGCAGCAGAGCGGTAAACCTGGAACCATGTAATCAAAGAAACATGTAAGCTTTTAATTTTCTTTGTCGCAGGAGACATTTGCTGACCAAGCTTTCACCAAAACAAGTAGACGTAAATGTTCCTCAGAATGTTTGTGCATCTGTAAGAAGTCTTTGGCTTCCTTCATTACCCTCATAAATGTTTTAGAAAGTAAACAAACAAAAGAAATCAAGGCATGGATATTTTGTCAAATGTTTCTTTTAGAAGAAGGTTAAATATCACCAGGAGCATACACAGATCTGGCGAAAGATGGGATAAAAAGAAGGAAGAAAAACAAGAGCGGGCAAAGTATATTGGTGTTTGGTGCAGATAGCGTGTGAACAGTAATGCTCGCCTTCAAAGAGCACATTGTATCCGAGCATGAGTCGCTCAACAGGGACAGCAGCATGACGGAGGGAGGGAGGGCATACCAGGACAAGGGGCTGAGAGAGACGGAGAACGAGGGGCGAGGAGGAGGCTGAATGAGTCTGAGTCATGACAATTGTGATCTTTGTTTTGTACGAGGTTGCCAACTCTCACGCTTTTGGCTCAGTCCCATCAGACCATGCAGGTCTTACATCAAGGAAAGTGTAATTATAAAAACAAAGGTGGGCTGTGGCAAAACACTTGAGAGATTTTTTTTTGTGCCACTTCAACATCAGTGTGTTAGTGATTGTGGATTTATATTTTAAGTAAAAAACAAACAAACAAAAAAACAAAAAACAAAGGCTTGGTAGAACATGAAATTCTGAGTTTTGTTTCTCAGTTCTGGATGAAAACTAAAAAAAAAAAAAAGAAGCCTAGAATCTCCACATGCTTCATAGCGAACCAGCAAGTGTAGAAAATACCCTTTATTACTGAGGAAGAAGTGAGTGGAACTGGGTTGTTACATCCTGGGCCTTTTTGACAGGTAAAACTGAATATCTCACTGCTCAAATTATTACATTTTTAGTGTTATCATAGCTTTCATCAAAGGGCGGGCTTATGTATTTTATCGATGTGGTTAAATTGCCTGCAAATAACAAGCAATAGCAGGATTCATCAAAAGTAGGAGAAAGTAATACCTTCCTTAAAAATACTTAAACACTGAGGTGCTCATAGATGGTGGGGATTCCAAACGCTAGGCAGTCGCTAAGCTGAAAGCTCAGTCCTACAAAATGGGTTAGTCAAAGGGAGCAAAGGGTCAAAGGGTCATCTGATGTGGCGATACGGAGTTGGAATTTGTCTTTGGTTGGCTCATGCAGTTTCACACACGTGTACACTGATAGGTCGAGAAGAATTCAGGCAGGTTTTCTTCTGCATATTAACATCACTCTTCTGCTTAGAGACACGAAAGAGGGTGGACAAGAGCGCCTCAGCCTTTTCAATTATAAATGCTTGAGAGTTCAGCTGCAGTTTCTGCAGCGCATTATACATGTTTTAAAATCTCAAATCTGCTGTAAAGACACAGTGTCTGAAGGCTGTGATGTTTCTGTGGCTCTATCAGGAAAATTTTTAAATTACTTCTGCTGTAACTGGAACTGTTCTCAAACTAACATGAAGTTTATCTCCACTCATAGCATCAGCCATTTTCCACATGAGTGAAGGTGTGTGTGTGTGTGTGCGTGCTTGCGTGCGTGCGTGCGTGCGTCCGTGTGTGTGTGTATGATATGATTTCCCTGCTGGTGCAGCATGACTGTTTTACCCTCCTCTTCAGGGTCAATATTTACAGTTCATCTTCTTCTACAAAATCACTCTGTCACAGCGCTTTACCATCTCTCTCTCTCTCTCTCTCTCTGCCC
>VUQG01019783.1:35901-50206 GCA_015106755.1 Etia nguti | reverse complement strand
TACTACTAAATGGTTGCCGGGCAACCTGACTGATTTTTAATAGATCATGCATAACTGACATTTTTCTGTTTACATGCTGCAAAATTGATATGGATAAGGTGCATAAATGTTAAAACGGGTCATTTTAGCCTATTGCTGGGTAATCTTCATTTCTAGGGTTCATGATAAAGTCATAATTTCTAAAATAAAGGTAAAGAAAGACAGAGAGTAAAATAATATTAATAATAATAACAACATAGTTATTATTATTTTTTCAGCAATATTAAAAATGTTCTTATGTAAAGAAGTTAGCTAGGACAACTTGTGTGTTTTCATTGTTACCGGGCAATTTGTTATCATATTTTTTTAAAGTTACAATTAATTAATAAATAAAGATGATTAAAATTATGAAGTTAAATATGTTGCAAAATGTGAGTGCTTATAGACTAAAATGTGAGAATGTAGAAAAAAGCCTGGTGACAACATATTTGTAAACTGATTTTGTGCTCAAAGGGGACTAATCTCATTTGGTGATTTTTTTTTTTTCCTGTACTGGGTGGGTGGAAACATTTTCCAGCAAAAATGTTAGATTCCGTTTTATCCACATTAATATGAGCATATTATTTCACACATTACACATTTACTAAAGTTTCTTATGAGCTTTGAATAGACAAACAGAATGTGTGACAACATGATTAAGAGTCTCAGTACTGCTCAACTTTAACTTTAAGCACATAATTGTCTCAAATTTGTGAAATACAAGTCTTGAGGGACGGTATTCATGAAAAATCAGGATATTATTACAGCCCAGCTGGGGCCACTACTGATGCTAAGAGTCACCTGCTTGTGGCCTCACCAGTACTTTACAGCACTTACTCTGTAGGGCTGAGGTAACAGCTATGACATCATTGTCTCCAGAAATGCTGGGGAGGTACAGTGCCACACAGTTGCCAGATTTTATAGCCCACATGAGTAGGAAATTACTTCATCCTCTCAGTTTTTGCACAGGGCCTGTTTACCACTTTTGCCCATGGGAGGCGGTCAGCAAGGGGCTGGCACATTCAATCACAACTCAAGAGGTTTAACATAATATAACACAGTAAAGTTCATTTTTTCAGGAATTTACTGAGCCCCCCCAGTTCTTCTCACCTGTGTTTTTATTGCCGCACCTGGACACTGTAGGAGCTTTGGGTTAGCAAAATACGAGTTTTTGCTCTATGTTTGCATTACATGAATCCGAACGTTCTTCGAGAAAGCGATGCAAAACTTGAACAAAACATAAAGGGCAACTGTTGAGGCAGGTTGTATTTTTATGTGTTAATTGCCTTGTTCATAAGGCCATGATAATTGCCACCAGCTGAAGCAAACAAATTAACACCAGCATCAGCCAGCAAAGAGCAAAACATTTCACTTATCACTGAATCACTTGTAGTAGCCTTATATTAGCTGTATATAAAGATGTGCAGTGATATATGATTGGGATTATAAAAAAACAGAAACAACAACTTCCCAGATTACATTAGAAAATATGTGTTGAATTTATTATAAAAAACACTGTTGCTATAGTGCATCTAATTTTTTAAACTATATTACTAATCTGATCTGATTTGACCCACTATAAGCGCTGTGTTTATGTTTGTTTAGCTTTTTATTGTATGTATTCATATATTAATTTTCTCACCATTAAGGAAATATATTTGGTGCTTGAATAATCCATAACTATATTATGTGATTTTTGTAGACTCCATTATTTTCCATTTACATTTAAGTAAGTTGCATTCAATAACTGTCTACCAGAATAATCTGAACCACCCTGGTTGTATGTTCAAAAACAAGTGAAACACATACAGGTGTTTTGCTTGACTCACACTTTCCAAAGAAAGAGTGCTTCAATATGACCTTTTAGGAGTATTTTATGTGTAATCCTATGTGTTTTTTTTCTAGCATACATTTACATGAGAATCATGAGAGATTAAATATATTTATGTGTGGCTGATATCAAAGAAAGTGGAGGCTCCTCCAGTGTAAGAAAAGTAAATAAATAAAGTGTGTCTTCTTTCCCTGTAATATCTATGATCAAAATGACCAAGCATAACATTTTCTTTATTCCAACAGGTCTCACTGCTGAGAACCTTTAGGTACACCCACATTCACGTACCCACATCAAAATTGATATACACAGTATATACACACATATGCATGTAGTAAATTTGGTTTTCTAAGCAATAGCAAGTCCATTTTGATGAGTATGCACTATTAAATAAATATTGTCCACAGAGCTGAGAGGACTTGTCATAAAAAGCAGTTAAGGAAAAACTAGAAAACTCTGTCTTTATATTCTCTATCTGAAGGAATGTTATTTATATATTTTTGTGTACTTCAAAATGTAAATATTAATGCTTATCCCATATTAGAAAAACATACTGTATGTATGTATTGAAGATGGTTTTAGTTTTTGACGGATACATTGGTGTGGAGGTAATACTAAATACACAGAAATACATGAAAATATTAATACTGCAGATGTATTCTAGTGGATCTTGTAATGCATATTTAACAAATTACTGCATATGTGTTTTAGTAAAATAAACAGTAGTATATATACACAGGAGCTAAAAAAAAAAGTAAATATATAGAATTTACATGGAATTGCTTTACATCGTGCCGTTAAAATAAATGTCTTCTGACTATAAATATGAAGAGAAATGTTTAAAATATTTCTAATAAAAATGCAGCAATAACCAAACCAATAATAGTACGTGACAATAACTAGTTCTGAAGTAGTTTGAAAGTGCATATGCTGTAATGTTGAGAGTACTAGGTGATATTTGCATGTTATATATTTGATATACATCCCAGTAAGAACATAGCTAATAAAAGGAACTTAGAATTATTATTATTATTATTTTTTGCTAAAATGATAATCATAATAGGAACAGTCACAGCTTATAGATCTAATGAAAAGATTTTTCTGTGTCCACAAGATGAACAAATAATTTTATTTGAATAATTATTTAAAAAATAACCGTGACGCATTAGATCTAGTCTCCTCAACATCTTCCCCGGACCATGTATGTGATCGTGATTTTCTGGTTTGAGGCTGCCGATGGACTTTGCTTTTTTAATTTCTGTTTGAGTAAGAAAAGCGAAAGTCAGCGGTTGAGCGGCTTGTTGTTTTCTGGCCTGTGGGTAGGCTTTAGGAGCTTGAAAACCAGGGTGGTCTTACAGAACTATAGCAATAGTCTCTGATTTACTAACCACCCAACAAATGCCTCACAAAGCCATTTGTGTAACTTTGTACATTTTCTTTTGATAACTGAAATTCCATTTCATTTTCTTTGGCCATGTGCCCAAACACTGATACTTACCTAATAAATATATGTTGTGCAGTTGGATGAGGAACATGGAAATTACAAAACGTGTAACTTTAACTTTCATGATGAGGCTTCTGGACTTTCTCTCATGACTGGTCCCAGGAAAAGTTCCTGTGTGGCTGCAACGGCTTTTTAATCTCTTTGTCAGTGATTTAATTCCTTTTGGTGCATTTTCATTATCATCTGCAGGAGCAGAGTTTGTTTGGGTTCATTTAATCACAAAAATAATCACAGTATAAGAGATAAATCTTTTGGAAGAGTATCTGAAATCGGCGGGATCTGAAACATTCTGTGTCACTACACTGACGAGTTATAGACAAATAAAGTCTTACACTGACCTGCTCATAAACATACACACTCACACAACCCCATCCTTACAAGTGCACACATTGTACATGCCCACTTTTAACCACCCAGTGGGAATGTGTTTTTCTAGATCATTTGAAGCTGAAATATTTGAGCTGCATGAGTCCTCTTATGAAGTTCTGCCAGGAGGGAGTTCAAAACTGCTGAGATCCTCAGACAACAACTCCAAAATTCCCAGAATTCACCCATTTCTGTTCCAGATAGTAATGGTTCACATGAAACAAAAAACGGTCAGACAAATTGACATTTTATGTCACAGCTTGAGCGTGACAGAAATAATGATGATTTATTTAGGAGCGTTTCACTGCATATTTTTATTTATTTATTTAGATAAATTGATATTTTGACAGTTCTCTGAAAGCTAATATAGCTAATTCCCCTAAACCATAGAGCTTCATTGTCTCTCAAAAATATGAAAAGTGCTCCCCTCCTTTACAACAAATGGCTCCAAGGATACTTAAAACAAAGGACTGTTGTTGTGAGGAAGACACACATGTCAGAAATATATGCTATACACTATAAGGCAATGCACTGCTGGCCCAGATTGCCCAGATAATGATACTCTATGAGACACAGCACCTGTACTACCTCAGCGACTACTAATGCTTATTCAGTGTTTATACTGTAGTTATGTTGTTTATAAAAATAGATTATATTTCTTTCTGTTAGTTTCAGCGTCTCTGCCTCATAGGTTTCATGGTAAATAAAAAGCTGCGCCTGTTTTTATGGCGGATGGTCTTAGTGGTCAGCGTTTTAGCTGCGGATTTGGATCTTCATCCAGCTAAGCATCATTTCATTTCATCTTTCCTCAGTCTCTCGTAGCAGACTTGACATCAAGCCAATGAGCTCCCCAGATATAACAATCTGTTTCAGCCATACCTATAATCCAGAACTGTTTCTTAGTGACCAAGTATAAAAAAATAAAACATTATGATTGTTCACAATGCAGATTTTTTATTATCTTCCGTAATGGAAATTCCACACCAATATTTGATATTTACAGTCAATAAATGCGCAGTATGCTGCCGTGTCACATATACAAGAGATGAATGCACCTTTGTTTGAAATGACAGCTTGGGAATACCTAAACTGTGACTCCCTCAAAAGTTCAGAGTATCGTTTTGCTGCGCGTTCCCTTCTGTGCAATTACAGTGCTCAAAGTGATTGAAAAACACCGGTCTAATGTCTCCTTTTTCAGGGCTGCCTTTATGCTGAACAGTAAATCTGTCTCAGCCGTTGGTCCATTTAACCAGATAAGGAGTTATTCCAGGCCTCACACAAGTCTGATGTCAGAGCCACTAATGACTTTGCTGGCTTTCCTTGTTTTCACATAGACATATCACAGGAAATAAACTGTTAAATGATCCTGCAAAGTACTGATATTTATAGGCTGGTATAGGCTGAAAATATATTTTTATAGCTTGGACATATGTGACCTCCAAATTTTGCACAAGGTGCAAAACCACTCTATTCATATATCTTTGAATATGAGAATGACTTTTTCCTGGAATTTATCCTTTTACATTATTTAGAGTTCACCATGGATGTCCCCTAGAAACGATACGGTGAGTTCATAGAGGTTTCGTTTTGCGGGTCGTGTTTTAAAACTGCAAAATCTGTGTAAACAAATGGTGAATAATGAGATTCAGATGTTTCTTTGTGCAGTTTGTTGATTTCGTCATGTATGTCGAAATCGTCTGCTTAATCTGGTTTTTAAGATGAAGATTACTTAAAGCGTCAGTGCCTCGTTTATCCACACTCCAGTGGGTGAGGGCTGAACAGTGAAAAACGCCTGTGTGAAACATGAGCTACGTTTAAGCTGTCGCCCAGTAAAGCCCGGGCTGTAAAGCCCGAGCCTCCCATGTTGATGGGCAGTTAAACACGTGGGGTCCCAAATCACTGTCAAATGAGCTTTGGTTTCAACCAAGCACCTGGATTACAGGAGAGGAAGACAGATGAATCTTTAGAAATTGAAGTTCTTCTTCATGTAAAAAAAATTCAGTTAACTTTTTTGTATAATACTGTGACTAGTTTTACAGGATTCACATTTTCCCCTATCATTATTGTTTATGCAACTTTTTGAGCAAAAGTGTCAAGTGATCTGTTGTCATCTGGAAGTAAGCCATGAGAGTGATTTGGGCCGAAATAGGGCTTGTCACTGTTTTTTTCCAAGGAGGCCTCCCTCTCAAAAAAGTGCCTTTCTCAGCACCAGCTTGTCTGGCTGCACTTCCTGTCCCTTGGCTCTCCCATGCACATTGTTATTAGGTTCACCAAATGGCCCTGGTTCACCGGTGGTCCCCCCTAATAACTGCCACTGATGGACAGGTCTCGCTGCTTGTGGCCTTGGGCTTCACTAGACGTCAAGCGGGCTGGCCAAGCGTACTTCACTCTAACGTTCACAAGAAAAAAGCTTAACTGCTGTAACATGAGCACAGAATGAAATAGACTGTAATGACTTAAAACACATCTAATTAAGAGAAAATATTGTAGGGCCACTAGTTGCTTTGGGATACTGGGGTTGGTTTCTTTAAATGTGCTGTTTAGGGACGTTAGGGAAGAAAGGGTAATCTGATCCACAGAGTTAATATGGATAAGTAAAGACATGTTTACACCACAAATGAGGTCTGAATATTCTCAAGTGCACTTTGCTGAATTAGAGTTTCAGTGGTATAATGAGATGTATATACTTTAAAAATGTGATTTACACAAATCTCAAGCATGTGAAAATTACCTAAATAGAAATATGATCTTAGTAATTCTGAGACCAACAAACCGACTATTTGTGTAGCCTGTTGCCAAATTTTGGACCAGATACAATGAGTGGACAACAGTGATGACAGCGGGCATAGTTACAGGGGTGGTAGGGGTGATGTTGGTGATGACAACAGCAATGTAGATGATGAAGATGGTGATGACAATGATTATAACGTTAGTGGTGTATGTCAGTGATTTTACATTTTTTGCTCATCAGTCACTTTGTCAGTGATCGATCAGATTTTTCACGTTTCTTCACATTCCAGTTAGTGACTGTTTACACATGTAAATTCACAAACTCCCGTTTAGTTAGCCTGCTGATCTTAGGTCTGCCAGCTTTCTATGTTCACACAATAGACAGTGTAAAAGACATAACTACTGTGATTTCATCCATTGGTTACTGAAGTCCCATTTCAGAGAGGGCATTGAGCATTTTGTCATCATAATCTTCATTTTTTGAAGATGTGACAACAAGGGGGCGTGTCTGACTGTGAACATGGTCAGTGGCTAACGAGCATACTCAAGCTAATCCTTCTTTATGATGATGTATGATGAAGATTTACAAAATGGACCAAATATTTTATTCAACCAAAACAGTGATCGACCGAGACCATAAGCTGAGCAGGAAAGTGTTTGTGGGGGTCAAACTTCTATACTCTATAAGCCTTTTTGCAGTCACAACTATCGCCCCCAGGTGGCGATTAGAAAGAATGCAGGTTTAAGGGATTTCTACATTGGCTTTACTTTTCAGACCTGAAAGCTACTGTACACTCATATTTTATACTGTCAGTGATTCACACTAACTGTGAAGCCATACAAGTCCTTGATTTTACACATTGCAATAAAAAGCAGACTTCTTATATAATTTTGCTGTTTAAAAAATGTGTTCTGAAGATTTATCAGGCAGCAAGCATTTACTGAGTGCAAATTAAAAGACTCGATCTCTAACTAACTTCTTTATGTTGTATAAAACAGGAGTGCTCTGCATGTTATGCAATGTTATGATCTTGCACAAGATGGTTATATATATGACATGATGTTAACAGACATATTAAATAGTATTAGCAACAGATCAGATTATAATTAGTAGGCACAGAAATAAACTATCCAGTATGACTTCCTGGGTGATCTACCGACCATGGTAGTGTAACATACACGCAAACATTTTTAGTCACTAGAAGGAGAAGGATACACAGAGTGTGGCGATCGCAGAGCTAATGCTAGCTAACAGTATCAGACCAGGTATTGAAGTTGAAGAGCTCTATGACCAGATAGTCACAAGGGTTTACTGAACATTCGGTTTTATAAATAATGGACTAATGGTTTTTCGGAGCAAGTAGTCTCACAATATTAAAAACAGCCAAGGTGTCAAGATACACTTTAATGAGTGTCTTTAAAATAGATCCCTAAAAAAGCCCCCAAAGGATCCCTAAAGTATCAGTGTGCTACCAGCTTCCATTATACCCCAACTTTAACAGTGCAAACCACCACAACCCAAACAATACTTAAGAAACAGAATAAACTGAAAACAAACAAATAATTTAAAAAAACTTTTTCTATTTTAAAAGCACATTCCTTGTAATATTAGCAATTATATGGCTCTGAAAAAAGATCTTGCTTAAAATATGTTCTTAGGGGTTGCCAAGCTGAATTCCCCATTCCCCATGGGTGCACTGAAAGTGGCTGTCTCTGGCCTCTGCGAAGGAAAGGGATAGGGAGGCAGATATGAGTCTGCGGTACTCAAACGCCCCAGCCTCGACCTCACAAACAGACCAGCCTCATTGGAGTCTTGGCAAAAAACTTTTTTTTTTTTTCTGGCTACTGGGAAGTGTTTAAAGACTTGTGACAGCATGAATACTGTTGGCTACTACACAAAATTTATCACGAAAAAATTCAGGTTGTGGTCACTGGGTCATACTTCATCTTTTAATTGTGATCTCTTTAGATTCTCGGGTTGTATTCTCAACCAGTCAAGCATTATCACTTTATCTTAGCAGTGCTGCAGAAGCTGAAAGATGTAAGCAGTGACATGCCTGTTCTCTCTAGTGAGGGTATTTCCTGTTTCCCATAAATCCTTAGTTCATTCACCAACTAATGTCTGGCCAGCTGGCCATCATGAAAGAAAAAAGGATTAAATTTGACATTTCTTTTCGTGCAAAAGTAGGTCAGTTTTAAGTTCACAAAAAAACCCAACAACTTTTGAATAAAAATAAAATACAGAACTTACTTAAACTTCTACACACCTGAGTTTGTAGCTTGTTCACTTATGTTAAATTGTGTCACTGTTTAAATGCACTTCACTATGTACATATAATACCCCAAAGTACACCAAAAGTAAAATACTTACAGTACTATTTGCTTTGTTCTTGATTATTTTTTCTTTCTTTTAAAGCTGCCAGTTGTTATCCCCTTGCTCTATCTGACTACCACTAAGAATTTTTTATCTACTTAAAATTTACATCATAAATTAATAAATATATTATAAGTGGGCCTGTAATAACTAATAATCAAAGTAATAATAGCCGTTATCTTGAATCTCATTAACCTACTGAAAGGCCACTATCAGCTATGAGCAGTCGCACATTTGTCAGTGTAATCAGTTATAAAAAGAGAACAACATGGATTATGTAGACGGCATTTAGCAGTCCTGTAGTTGATCACTTAAAAGTGCAGATAAACTCTTTAAGTAAATATCAAAGTAAATTAGCAAATGTAAAGGACACATTTTAGCTCAAGTCATGATCATTTCCCAATCAGTAGCTTCTAGTTTTCTTGTTTAAATATATCATATATATGATAATATATGATAGTATTAATGCCATGAACATTAACTCAAAAAGATGAGTCTTTACCTCATGTGTCACACTTTAGATTTGTCTTGTTATGAAGATGATAACATTCGATTACTGGCCTGAAAAGTGATGCCGACAATTGAATCACAGAGTTTCGATGCAAGTCGTGCTATAAATAACACCACCTCTTCAGTTACAAGTAACTCTTCAGATACAGTAACTAAGCTTAGTAAATGCTAAGATTTCCACGTTAGTCATTTCAAAGAAGGGCAAATGCAAATGTTAGAATGAGCAGGCATGTGTGCGGGGGTGGAGCCCTGTACAAACAATGATGTGTCCTTATGCCTCAAGGTATTTTAAGAATTGATGTCTAGACGATACTGCTATAAAGGCCAATTAACTACAGCTGACTGCAGAACTCCAAAGCCATTTACTGGTGGTAGTCAATGGCAGTAACTGATTCAAGAACATAATCTTTTACAATGGAAGATTCAGGGTTTGAATGATGAAAATTTTAATTTTAATTTGTTTTTACATGACAAAAGGTTCAGTGGGATTTTTTATTTAATGCTTTACAATCCAATAATCTTTACAAATAAACAACAGAAATATAAACCCTCCTTAAGGGGGAGCACACACACACACACACGCGCGCGCACACACCTAAGCAAGGACTTCCAAGTTCTCAGCAGTCTGATGGTGTAAAGGTTGACTGTAATAAAGTTCTTATCAGAAGGAAGCATGTTGATGCACACATCAACAGGGGCTCATAAAAACCCAGCAACACTAAGGTATCTTTCCCACATGTCATTAGAGCGCCTCAGTCCATGCTATAACCTCAGTCACACAGGCAAACACAAACACACAGCGATCAAATTCCACAACACTGCTGCTCACTTGTGGCTAATTGATGCATGTGTTAGATAATAAAAAGAACATCCTTTTTACATACTCCTAATCCTGTCCAGCAAAGAGGCCAGGGGGAAGAGAGCCAGGGGGGGAGGGATGTGCTTTCCTGTGTTTTGCTGAGTTCAGATGACTGTCATGATTAAGTCAAATGAGCAGGAGAAGATTTACAGTCCCCCTCTGTGAGGAGATAAGGCAAGAGGAGTCACTCTGACTGACAGCACATGCCTGGGAGGGAACATAACCCACCTGATGGAGAGAGGTTTTCAACTTTCTTAATCTCTTACTCTTTCTTCATTACATTCATCATCCCTCTCTCTCTCTCTCTCTCTCTCTCCCTTTTGAGTGCTTGACAGCTCACCAACAGAGAAAACGCCTAACTGCGACCCTTGAGTCTAAAACGACACATCACACAGCCTCCATCTATCCAGTCTTTACTCACCTTTGTGCACCTTTTTTGCTCACTTTCAAAGTTAGTGTCTCTCCCTTGTCAGTGTAACAGTGCTGTTTCTGTGTCCGCCCCCACCAGTCCCCTTAAACACCCCCCCCCCAGCTCTCCCCTTTCCTCAGTCTGAAATAAATCAATGCTGGTTGGAGCTCAGTTGTAATAAATCAGGTCTTGTCCTGGACTGGAGCCTGCCCAGTCAGCCTGTCACTGCCTGGCCTTCACTCAGGATTAATTAAAGGCCTGATATAAAGCCCAGATGTGCTGGAGCAAGAGAGCCCTGAACCCCTTAGACCAGCTAAGGGCTCTCTCTCTGCCTGCATACACACATGCACACATGCATGCAGTGTATATCAACATCTGTACACACAAGGTAACATGCATGCATCTTTCTAGACACACTGCTATTTGCAAATTCATAGAGGCATGAACAAAGGTCTGCACATGTCTGTGTCTTTCTTGTAATTGTGATATAATGACAGTGTGCTCATCATTCCTTCTGTCCCTCCCATGTTCCCAGTAATACTCTAAGTAGAGGCAGGGATAGAGGTGGAGCCACAGTGATGTATTTGTAGTATGTTTTGGTCCACTTACAGTAGGTATATCTGTGCAAAGCATTTTTACTGACAGATGTCAAGGCAGTAAAAGTCCTCTGCAGGGGGCTCCATGTGTTCATGGTTCAACTGGAAATAAAACAAAGCACAAGAGTAGATACAGTAGTAATATGGGAGGGTTATTTTTCAGCATCTTGTCTGTTTAGTCTGTATAAACAATGTGAAATGATAAGCAGCTGGAGCCATTTTGTGGTTTGATTGGGCACAAAAAAAATCCTCCAAGTAGAAAAAAATTTGTATCAATACACAATTGCTAACAATAAGTATAAAGATGGTAAATATGCACTTAGTAAAATATGTCTCTTCGTTAAACTAAATTTCTTGAAGAATACGCTGTGTCACCGTGGAAATCTGCATCCTAGTAATACACACAGGAGTTTAAACCAGCTGACTGTCAGCAGTTTTTTGTTCCCACTACAGTAAACTGACAACTGACAAAAAAAAATATCAATAGAGCATAAAACATAGCATAACTATAGAACTACATAACATAGAAAGTATAGTAGCCTAGTATCTTTCCAATATATTTAAATGACTGAACTATGCTTTAACTTTCCTTAACTGAGAGAAAACCCTGAAATGGTAATGGTAACTTTGTTTACTTCACTTTTTTTTGTAGCATTTTAAACTCATTCTATCTTGGCAATGACAACACATCTATATATCTGACTTTTTATCTTGTCTACATGTCTCGTCGTGGTGGTTGACAGGGTGGTGTTGCTAGCGGGTGGGGTTATTCTGCCTTGTAAGGTCAAGGGTTGCAAGGCATACTTTATTGCATGATGACTGAGAGGGGGATTAGATGAGTAAGATATCACTCTGTTTTCTGGTCACGGCTGAGCAAGGTTAACTCACAGTGGCCCGGGGCTTGCGCTGAGAGGAAAGGAGGGGGGTGAGAGAGGGTATCGTGAGGGCAAGGGTGGCTTGAGGGACTATTGGGCTGATTCCCGATAGCCGCAGAGCGGTTTGGCCTTCCCGCTCCATGGCAAATGCTCACACAGGAAATTAGAAGTCTGTGCTTCCCTTTTTCACACGAGCTCTTCTTGCACACAGCCGCTTTCTTTTATTTTTGCAGATCATTTTGACACTTTAAAATGCTCAAAAGGTCATTTTGACAAAATTAGCATATGCTGTTTCATTTTTTAAAAACCCCAAAAGATCCATGGCATTTTATTGAAAGTCCCCACTGCTGAGTTATTTTCCAGCATTTATTTATTTATGCGGTCACATGAATGCCAGCAAAAGCTTTGTCCTGCTCAACAGTTCAAACAACAGCACAGCTAATTTATTTGTCTAGGCTGTGGGACGTCTGCACCCGTAACACATTTACAGTTTAAAGTTCAGAACATATAAATGACTATCATCCCTCTTCATATCACTGCTTTCAGAGGCCAGTCTGAAGATGTGGGGCCCACGCAGTCAGAGATCATGGCTTAAACAGATTGAGGCCATTTTCGTGTGTCAGATATGATATAGTCGCTTGGTGCCTAATGGGCCTGGAAAAAGAGGTAAACATGTCCTCGACCCTGTGAATTCCATTACATAAAGACGTTGATTTGCACCGCTGGGTACACCAACTGCAAAGATGGAACTAAACTTCCCAGATAATCTCTAAAACTTGAAACACAGAGGCTGCAGAACTCAATGAAAAAAACAAACAAAAAAAACTTTGACAAATAAACAAACTACACAGTCTTTAAATGGGTGCTATAACACAACATTAACATGTTACAGTGTATTATCAGACAATCAACAAATGATTCTCCAAAGTGTTCTCACTTAGACCTCAAGATACAATCAACACCCAGGATGAATGCAACTTAGTATTCAGGCGTTAAAGCAGGAAGAAAAATAAACCCAGAGAGTAATTGCTGATATGTTCCTAATGTGCCCCCTCACCCTTACCTCCCCCTTTCTCTGTACCTCCTGCTGATAGGCCACCCCTGATGGCTGTCACACCTGGTGTTGAAGACGGTAGGGTGTATTTTATCTGCTCAGGGCCCTTTGGGGGGCTATTCGTCTTCCTCCAGACTGGTGTTGGGAGGTCAGGGACAATCCCTCTGTTTATCCCGCTGTCCGTCAAGGCTGCTCACATCCCTGGGGTTTCTTTGCATCTCCCCCGTGAAAGTGAGGCACACTTGCACTGCTGAGCTGGAATGTTCAAGTAGGGCAATCAAGCTGCTTGACACTAAATTCGCCCATGTAGGAATGATGTTTTTAAATCTGCTTAATATCTACACATGCAGCGCACTGCAATTTCCATCAATGCGTTTTATGACTCAAGCAAAACCTTTAAGAAATATACAACCTGACACAGTGTCCGGGTGAGCGCCATTTTTTTTTTCTAGAGGTAAACTAACATGCCTATATTTGTGTTTGCCTTTTCTATACACTCCTGCAAAATACTTAACTTGGCATTGTTTAGATGTGGAGTGTGCCCAGTGGCCAGCAAAAGCACTGTTTATCTACTCTGCATTGCACTACTGCTTCTGCCTGCACACGTGTGTCTGGGATTCTGGGATAGGTCCCTTGGGCAGATGGACCACACATGTGGAGAATGTGAACTCGGCACTCAAACTAGTTTCTCCAAAAGGGAAAAAAAAAAGAAAAAAGTAGAAATTGTAGTGACTGGTATACGGTGAAAAAAATGCTTGAAATGAGTGAGTGTGACACAAAATGTAATTAGAAATATGCTAATATTTGTGTGCACAGAGTTACATTTGCAGTGGTACAATAAGTAATTCTTCTGCATTTCAAATTACATCACACAGAGATGAGGTAATGTCTTGCTTTGGCAGTTTTCAGCTGCATATCAGGCTCGAGCCACATATTTCTCTCCCAGTGAACCATTTTCAGCCGCACAAAATAAATCTAGCAACTACAGGCTTAACTACACATTAATTAAACAATGTTTTATCTTCTATTGCTTTTGCTATCAAGTTGAACGACACACATTTTGAAATGTTCAAAGTTAGAAAGAGGGCGACAAAAAAAAAAGAAGAAGGATGGAGGGAAGTAGAAAATGAGTGAAATAGTGAGGGGAGCGATGTGTGAGTGTGGAAGGTGAAATTTGAC
>VUQG01019783.1:23401-30901 GCA_015106755.1 Etia nguti | reverse complement strand
AAAGAATGGCTTTTATTTGGATTGTCTTGGTTCTCTCTCCCTTACAGAAAGGTTACTTGGCAACTGAGCAATGTTTTGACATTTTCAACCCTCGCTATTAATATCATAATAAACTTGCAGGGAAGAACTGTCATGAAACACAAAGCAAAACTCTAAATCTATCGTTGTGATTCTGCGAAAATATATAACCTGCATCACGTATATGCCTGGAAAAGCGAACACTTTCATGAAAAATAATTACATCTGGAACATAATGTTGTGATGAGTTTCATGACCACCTAGTTTGTGCGACTATGAATTAGCCTGTTCTGGAAAATTGTGGGAAAAAGTGAGTGTGCTGTCCTATCAGAAGCCAAAGTGAGTGTTTACTTTGACTTGGAGTTCACCTTGCACTTGGACTGACCCTCCACCAAACTGACTTCATTGGCTCACACTTGCTCTTCTTTTTTGCTCATTTCCATCTTGTCTGTCCCCACTTAGTCAGCTTTTCAAGCTTGTCTGTGAATTTTCATAATTCTCTCATTTACTGCACTGGCAAAACCCAAGCTATAAATCTGCAGTGAAGCATGTTACCTGACAGCAAAGTAATATTTACTCAACTACTGTACTTAAGTATTAAAGTTTGTCGCTTGTCCATCTCCTTTAACACATTCTTCATGGATTTATTGTAGCTTTAACTCATCTACATTTATTTAGTGGCTTTAGTAACAAGATTTCAAAAAGCTATATAACATTTATTAGTATTTTTAGGATTTTAGTATAATTACGAATGTAGGACATTTACTCATAATTAATTATATTTATAAGAATAACTCCTGGCATTTTGGGAGGCAAGTAAAAGATCCGAATCCTAAAGGCAATACTGCAAATAATGTTTGCCTTTTTAAAAGTTTATTAAGACTTAATCAGTAGCAAAAGGGGGCAAGGTTAAGACATTCTTTAATTAAGTAAAAGTACAGATAGTAGTGTTAAAAAATACTCAAGTAAAAGTGAAAAAGTACAGGCTCTGAAATGTACTCAAAGTAAGAAAGTAAAAGTAGCTCTTTGGAGGATGTTTCTACCACCTATTTTTGGATAAAGCTAACTGACCCTTGTTTTTATATTAATGTAATAATAAAATAATATTAATAAGATGGGAATACAAATTTTAGTCTATTGTTAATTCTAATTGTACTCAGCTTGAATCAGAACAAATAGCTCTTTTTTCTGTTGCCTATAGTGTAGAGGGTGACTTTGCCTCTAAACAGGAAAATTAGTACAGTCAGGGGGTTAAAGTGGCATTCAGCAGGAGGGGGAACCCTAACATCTACTGTAGTGGCTCAGCGTGGGGAAAAATATCACAACTCATAATAATTTATATTGAGAGCTTAGGTAGATTTTCATGAGTTGTCCTGGCTGATTTCCATCCTCTACAGTGACACTACACTGCTTATGCTGTTTTTATAGTAGACGGTATACAGTTGGTATGAAGGTGGAATTCACTGAATGAATCTCAGCATAATCAGCTAAAATTCATAATAATCTATGCTACACTTTATGTAACCTAAGTTTAACCATGAGCCCCACAGCTACTGTGCACCAGTCCAACACACTATTGTTTACTTTAAATGCATCACAGTACAGCAAAGTAACCAGTTTATCCTGCACTAACCTGCAGAGGATTATCATGCAACCTTTAAATAACACAGTTAGTCTACCTGAGTTTGTTTTGCAGCACGTTTCACAATATAAAAAAAACATAATGTTACATGTACAGACCCAATATCTGATTTAAAAACATGAGGACTTACATTGTAAGCTATACATTTCCAGTTTATCAAACACCACTCAGCAATCCTTACCTTTAAGTCTAACCTCTCTTCTTCCTCTTCAGTCTTTCTTATCTTTCTCCATCTCTGAGTGAAGTTAGCTCTCTTTCTTTAAAATACAGCAGCTGGACCTTTAGCTAGTAACACACAGAACGACAAACTGCACGCAACAGTTTGTGTGTTTGCTCATGTTTGTTGAGCTGATAAAAAACCTGCATTTAAAATTACCTGCCTCCCCTTAAGCCTGCTCGTCTTTTGTAGACTTGCTAGATGCTGCAATACGACTGTAACTTATGACACCTGCAGTCGTTCCAGTGCTGTGGCAAAAAATGTTTTTGCGGCTTTCATCTCTTTTTATGCAACATCCACTCGTGATTAATACACAAAAAGGATTGCCTCCCATGGGTTACTGATTAGACTCGAATTGTGTTGATTGTGAAGGCCCGCAGTAATGTGAAATAATGACTCCCCTCAAATGTGTCAGACCAAAAGTAACGAGGCTGGTTTGAAAATGTAAGGAGTAGAAAGTACAGATATTTGTTGAAAAATGTAGGGAGTAAAAGCAAAAATTTGTCAGAAAAATAAATGCTGAAGGAGAGTACAGATACCTGAAAGTTCTACCTAAGTGCAGTAGCAAGTAAATGTATGCACATTTTGACCTTTCCTGGCTGTGTAGGTTCTCAGTCATCCAGGTCATGGTAGTCAGCTTAAAAAACAGCTTAAAAGTAGACACCTGGACTTTTAAGTTCGCTTTCATCTAAGAGGCTTCATCAGTTCACAAACCAAAAGGTGGAGAGGGGTACTCTGCATTAGGTATTGGATGAAAGGTGAAATGTCTCAACAAACCTTAAGAAGTCCAGTTACCGTCTTTTTAATCTCCTTAGATTGACCTTTCCTCTCTTTTAATATTGTTGCATTACTATAAAATGTACAATTAAAAAAACTAAAATAATACTGTGAAAGAGGTTAATAATGTCACATTTTTGCCACAAATACAGCAGATGTTTCGTTTCACTTCTCCGTGTCTCTCAATTTCATACGTTCTTGAGTGTATGTGCACCCTGCTGGGCTAATCCGCAGACCTTTAGGTTTTCCACCCACATCAAACTGGGAGCCAAGATTTTTCACCCTGAGTTCCTCATGAGTGAGGCACTTTGTACCCCAGGCTCAAAATAGCATGCGGCTCTCAATTATTGGGTAAGGAGCAAACACAGGTGTGGAAATCAACCACCACCACTGGTGCCCCTGCCACAGAATAAAGGCACTCTTGTCTTAAAGAGTCTGACTAGGAAGACCAGGCCATGCCAGGCTTTGAACTACAGAGACCCTCTTGGTTTGTTTAGTGCTGGAGCTAAAAGAAACCTTTTAAAGGTGTGGAAATGAATCGTCCCACATCAGTCATGCATTTCCACTATTGAATTATTCAGCAGCCTCTGCTGCCTGCTGACCCTCTAATCCTGTATCTGTGAGAGTGTTAGGTTCTTGTCATTGTGTTATCGATGAGGTTTGATTTGATGACTCAGGGAACATGCAAAAAGATTTGAAGGCCCATACTTTTAAAAGTTAAAGCTAGCCTTTAAACTCTAGTTTGATGGTATTATTTTTATCTTTAATAGAATAATCACTGAAGTCAAAGATAAAATTGAAATTTCCTCAAAAGTGACTTGGGTCTAGCCCAGATTATGTCCTAAAAAATAAATAGCTTGGAGATTAAATTTCTCCCCAGCGCTGGCAAAATGAATTATGAGTAATTTTTCAACTAGTGGTAGTGAAGGACAGTGTGTTTGGAGCTGGGTGGGGGGCGACAAAGAGCAGAGCTTAGTGGTGTCTGCCACGGACAATGAGCGCTCTGTTTGTCTGGCTGTAATTCTGCTGGTGTGGATCAGGTGGCCCCGCTTACCTCCAGGTTCTTGGCCCCTCTCCTGCTGCTCTGCTTTTCTCTTCTCAGCACGTTCTTTACATTTATTGGCGAAGCCAGTGGGTCCTGTGAGGGCTGACCAGGCTTGTGCACTGATGAATTGCTGACTAATTTAGCCACATCAGAAAATGGGAACCTCATAACAGAGCCAGACAGATTAAGATACAGTAACTGTTCAACTGGTCACTCGCTCATTCGTTTTATTTACAAGGATTTACAAGCCGTTTCAGATAAGGAACTAATCAGTCAGAAGGAGGGCTGCGCTGACATGTCTTTCTAATTAAATGTTGAAAAATGACAGTGTCAGTGACTGTTGAATGAGTCAGGACTCAAAAAAATGTTCAAGAACTATTGGATGCTGATATTTATTTACTCTAACAGTGAATTTTTGCCCAAGTTTTATTTTTTTAAAACATAAATATAATTTTGGATTTTCATGCACATAAAATGAGAAGAAAAGCCAGTATTCATGAAAAGGCTGTTGGTTACGGAGGAGAAAGTGAATTCATGAATTATTTTTGTAGCTTTTCACAAGTGGGAGACAAAGCCCCCCTCGCTAAAATCTACTTTCACAGTAAAAACAATGACAGCGGATTTTGCATCTTAGTTTCAGAGTGCAGTCTGTATCCCGAAGATCTGTGAGGTTGTGTGTGGCCCACACAGGAAATTAAGAAACCTCTGCAGCTTTAAGCATATTTATATCTGAATTATCCGGGAACAGCGGATTTAAACAAAAGTGAAACAAGGTTCAACATGTGCTCATTCTGGGTATGTGCGGTCAAGTAGCAGCTTTCCATTTAATTGTAGCTCTTGGGATTAAAAGTTAATTTGTATATATGTATTTTTTAAATTTTATGTATATTACTTTTTAATTGTTTTAATTTTTTTTTCTTCCTGTGGCCTAAATTAGGTACGATAAAAGTTAAAAACTTAAAATCTTTATGTTAAGATCTTTTGTTTAATAGCTAAACATTCATTCTTGAGATGTTATTAATGTACCATCAACTCCAGAGGCAGCTTACAGTGTAAATGAGTCATATTTACACAATCAGGATAAAACATGCTCCCGTCACTTAAAAATTTGAGAGGAGCCCCGTTACGTCAGTGTGTGTGTGTGGGCGACGAGGGACCCAACAAAAACAGGAGTTATTTATTTTAGGGAGGGATATAAGAAGCAGGATAATGATGAGAGAGAACCCTCTTTGAAAGCCCCGAGCCAGTCGCTGCGAGTTCATCACAGCCTTCTCACTGCTGCGCACAGCAGATACAGTACACTGCAGCCAGCGAGTGTCCAGCCTCTGCGGGCATAAATTTACACAGATGGTTCTTGTATCAATGGATTAGAGAGTGTATTTCCTCAATAAGTGAAAAAACAAAGGCTTTACTGAATTTATTATGTCTTAATTGAGGAGACCTACACCAATGTATATTTGTGTGTGAACAACCTGGATTTTTTTTTCTTTTGCTTTTATGATCTCATTTAGGGATCGTTATCAGTGGAGTTTACATGGTTTCACTTATTCAGACAAATTCCTCAGGTATGTTCTGTCCAAATACAAGGGCATTACAATCACAGAGTCAGTTTGCTTTTTAAGTTTTTTTATTTTTATTTTAAAGTTAACTAAACCCCCCCCCAAAAAAAACAGGTGACAAGAAATGTCACTTAAAAGTTTATAGAAGTAGTAGTAGAAAAACTATTTTTATACCTGATGATGGTGCAAAAATCATGTTTGATATAAAACACAGTAGAATAATATAAAGGAAATTCCCAACTTGTGCAAAATGCTCACCTCAAAGAATCTTTTTCTACATCTACGTATGTGCACTGCTGTAATATTTATTCTCCAGTTTTACTTAGTGTTACATTTTTTTTTTTTTTTAAATATTCTTTTTATGTATTTTTCACACTGTGAAAGAAATTAAAAAAAATAATAAATAAATGTGCACTGCAGCAGAGAATATGTTCTTAATTGACGATGTCCAATAAACTGTGGCTTCATTTTAAATGGATTTCCGTCCAACCGTAAATACAAAAAAGTTATAGCCTATAAGAAGGTAGTTCATATGTAATAATAATAAAAAATATACTTTCAGTTTCAACTGTTGTATATTGATATATACATGAATACATGTATAAAAACATGACAAAGATGAATTAAAAGTGAAATATTAAAAAAAAAAAACATGTGAAAATGTTAGAGAGCAATTCAGTAAGGTGTACACAAGACTTTCCCAAGTCTGGCAGAGGGACTGCAGTGGCGGTGTATAGCAGTCAGGACTCTTGGTGCCCTCCAAGGTGAGCTCTGTCTCCACCAGGCTAAGGAGACCATGGGAAAGCTCACATGCCAATTAATCACAGCTAATGAGCTGGAACAGTGTAGCTCGAGCTGCCTTCCATGACTATCTAACCTCACACACACACACACACACACACACACACACACACACACACACACACACACACACACACACGTCTGTGTGGAGAGACGTGTGAAGGACAGAAAAACAGACACTTTTTTGACGTAATGTTAATCTTCCGTTATATTTAAAAATGGTCTCATGCTTCTTACGCTTCTTTTTACATTTAAACGCATCATTTAAAATGTTAAAATATTATTTATTCGATCATATATTGAAATGCATGTCCCTAGATATTCTCATAAAATGTAGGAGCTATGTTGCAAATGATTACAAAATGAATAATTCTGATTTTTGAACTTGCAGCAAGAAGAAAACCGTAGTCTGCCAAATTTCTTTCTTCATTAATGTTAACAAAAATGCAAACTTACCATTGTGTACTCACACTTCTTGGCATCAAAGTGACCCCTGCAACCAGTGGGTTGTAATGAACAGAGTTTAAACAAACATGAAAGCAGAGCGATGAATGAGAGGAGGAGGAAAACAGAAATAAGTGAAGTCATGTAGAAAGTGACGAATGACAAACTTATGTTGATAAATATACTGCAAGCATCTTCTGCTGCTGAAAGGCACACCACGCTAAAACTTGTGGATGACTCCATTATATACTGTGTGTGGGCAAGAGCCAAATGCCTCCAAATAATCCACTCTTTAAATGTATTTTTTTTAAAAATGTATACTTTTGTGCTTTATACCCAGCTATAGCATGAAAAGGTGAACCGCAGTCCTGAAGCGCAATAATAATAATAATAAAACCATCATCCCTCGTAAGATCCTACATGGCGCAGCTGTTATTATTTTATGTTACACATGGCAAACCATACATAATGCGGTTTCTCGACCCCTCTCCAGCTACTGAGGAAGCTACAGCTGTGGGCCTCTTACTGTAACACTGATCCTTGTGGCACATATATCTTAACTGACCCGTGTGAGTGTACATTTCAGTTATCATTCCTTGAGGCACATATATCTTTAGACGAGCTTCTGTTGCAGCCTCCCCTGTCCTTGTACCCTGGCAGGTGATGCAACGGAGAAATCGTACAGGGTGATTGTCATTTAAATTCTTGCTGCACTGCCAACAGAACCGTTTGTTATATGATTGGATTTTTTTAAAGGGTGTGGCTGTCTTTGTATTTTAAGAACTATTCTATAGGTTGTAAATCATCATGGGTAATGTTTTGACAGTGGTACAAGTACCAGAGCCAAGGAGATGACCTTGTGCAACAAAATAATTTTATTACAAATTGCCTCAGTCTGAGACTGCATGTTTACATTGCAGCCAAATGCCATCAAATTAAATAGGGAATCTGAGCATTAAAACTGTGCTGTGGAATGTATACCTGGAGTTATGGCTAC
>VUQG01019783.1:0-22489 GCA_015106755.1 Etia nguti | reverse complement strand
GTTCTTGGGGGGGGGGGGGGGGGGGGGGGTTGTAGGTAATGAAGCTTAAGTGAGCCTGGTGTCTGGTAATGTAATATACACAAAGCCCTTGTCAGGTCTGGATCCAATAATGTGTCATTTACCACGTCTGGAACAGATTGGCCCAGATGATCGGAATGAACCTTTGCCCGGGTGAAGAGTACTCAGCATCCCTTGGCCTCAAGGCCTTACGAGCGAGCCCTAGCCGCACCCATTCTCCATGCACCTTTCATTTCTCTGTCCCACTGCCTGGCAGCATTGTGAGTTTAAGAGGAACTCATGATGTGATGAGATGTGTGGTGTTAAGTCCACCACAAGGATCTTTAAAACATGTAAAAAAGAAAACTGATCAATGTCTGCAGCTCATTCTTTGAGCACTCAGTGTGCAAAACTTGAATTTGTTTCTCTCACTAAACCTTTCCAAAGTCCTTCTCAAAGTAAGTTGTCACTCAGCAGCCATTTTGGTAACGTATCAGTGCAGTGACTTTGTCCTAACATCAGGTTAGACTAAATATGTAACTTTTCACTACATTTTGGTTACATTTCTGAGTCCATTTGGAGTATCTGGACTTAAATTACGCACGCTGTTGAACAAATGACTTGTTAATTCACTTAATGATTACAGAGAGCCTTTAGAGTGTCTCTGTATTTTTCCTACAGATTTGGTGGTACAGACTTCTGGTTACATGTCTTTGATGCCATAATTATTATTTTCATATATATTGCTTAAAAATGCAATGAAAATTATTGCAACCCCCAATGAACTGGCAGTCTCCTTTCCTTTGAAATGGTTGGTTTAAAATCTGGGATCAGGTCTGCAACCACTCACAGTCACAGTTTTCAAAGGGACTTTGGTGTATCAACATGCAGACAACATGGCAGTAAGATGGAGCTGCTTGCAATGAGTCTGCTATTGTTTGCAACTGAATGGATTCAAGTGAGCAACCAGTTAAAAATCTGTTGCATCTTGCAAATCTGTTGCTGTTTGTTATAAATCTGTTATCATCTACATAGACAGAAATCCAAGCAAGCAGCAAGCAGACTCCCACAGAGCTGCAATCTAACTGGCTGTGTCTCCAGCCTCGCCGGTAGTAGTACAGTGTGCCGTTAAAGATAACTCTGACAACTTAGTTAGGTATCTGCTAACTGGTTTGCTAGGCAGATATGTAATGGCTAGTCAGAGCTGCAGCAGCCCACTTCTTTCTTACCTTAGTTTTTTGGCCGTGGACATCAGATGTGTTATCTGCGGCATCCCTCACAAATGTCCCAGTCGATGCTAGGCGCAACCAACCACACACTCTCCCATCTTTGTCCTTTCCCACCTGTTTCAGCTTTCCCCTTCCTCCTTCACTTGACCTCTCCCTTCAAAATAAAAGCACCTTAACAAATAAATTTTACCTCAACTAACACAGAAAGAGTAAACTATTTATACCTAATTGTATATTGGAAACAAAATTAAGCTTCAGTGTCTCCAGTCTACACTATTTCTATCCTAGTGTGTCACTAACTTGTTAAACCTTTTTTTTCTTTCAATTTTCTCTCAAGCCTTAGACAAACTTCTCTTTATTGTTTTTATGTGTTGTCTGCAAAGTGTCACACACACACACACACACACACACACACACACACACACACACACACACACACACAACATTATTACATAGAAAACCTCCACTCTGAGTCACTGATTGCATTTTTAAGAGGTTTGGTGTTGATGCTGATTGGTCAGAGTTCAGAGGTCATGCTTTTAAGGTAAACTAACTTCATAAGTTGTGTTTAGAAGTGACCTACTTATTGCCTGGGTTGAGAGAATTGGCCCATAGTAAAGCAAGTCTGTTCACTACATTTTTTGTCAATTTGATTTTATTATCAGATCAAAAATAAACACTGTCAAATATAGCTGACATTCATTTGCACATTCAGAATTGTCAAAACACTAAGGTAACCATTATTAAGTCTCAGTTGTGTTTTCAAAGGCACCAGACTGGCCATAAAACATGGGATTATGCCACTAATGAGTGGCAGTAGTGAACTGTGTTTTAGAAAAGCGTCTTATCAGCAATTTGTACCTGAGGGAGGGAGAGTGCATTTGTCCGTGGTTACAATTACAAACACAGGGCCCAGTGAAGTTGTAGGGGAGCAGGAAGCATGAGACTAGAGGGTGCATGTGTGTGAATTTACCACTTTGCCCCTGGTTACATCGGTGCTGGACCCAGCCCGAGGCCCACACAAAAAGTGGAGGCCCCAAGAGTTCACTGATACAGGGTAAGAGAGGAGAGAAAGACAGATAGCATGGATGTGCAAGGTTTAAAGAATGTTTTAGTCCTCTGACTCAGTGCAAAGCTTTCATAAAATGAAAATGAAAAAAACTGTCCCAGACTTTGGGAAGAGGAACAACAACCACACAGATTGAGTGAGAAAAACACATTGGCTATTAAAAGCATTCCACCATCCTCGATCTTGGAGGAAATTCCTAAAATTCCCATTTTTTTCTTTTCGATCTGCAAGAAAAAGGAGGAGAATAAAATAAAGCATATCAGAAGGGAATACAAAAAAAATCTGTCTTTATAACTCCCAATCATCCTGCTATGTACTCCAACTGTGCAATGGTGTCCTCACCCAGGCGGACTCATTCTGAAGGATCCTCAGGAGTATTACAGCTCCCCTCCACGGCACAGACTCTGATTTAGTACTGTTAATAAACATGATGTAGTGCTTACAGTGATTGCTCAGACAGGAATGTTTCTTTTTTAACTTCTCTTTTTTTCAAGCATACACACAGTTTCATATATTTGTATGTAGCGCTGAGAGAGTAGTAAGTAAATGTGGTCCCTCATGGTTTATTTCATGCTCTTTGTGCTACAATTATTTAAGTGGAGGATACAGGCAAATTCCTTTGGAGCAGGTTTAGCACTCTGAAATGCCACCGCGTTTTCCAGAATTATTTCTGGGGCTGTGATCGTGACCTGCTGTTTCTGAAGCAAAGGCAAAGCGAATTGTTGTATTATTAGCTCATCCAGGATAATTCTGTTGCATTTTTGTTATACTTTAACATTCATATTTCAGAGTTACTCAAAGTGCAAGGTGGCTGTGGGAGGCAAACGTCAAATACTCTGAAAGACCTGGTTAACTCACAACATGGTATAAAGGGCATTAGAGTAAGGGAGACCTTTAGTCTCTTATACATTGATTGGTTCAAAAGCCCAGCTCAGAAAGGGTTTCTCACTAATTAATGCACAGTTTGGTTATTCCAATCCTCTTCAAGAAAGCAACTGTCTACAGCAAGCTGGGTTTATGATGTGCCTGCCAGTTTCTTCTTGGTGCAAATCTTTCAGCAACTTGCTCCCGAAACGGAGCCCACGTGGTCATCCACAGCTGGCTCTTATTATAAACCCATACAGTAGCCATTCTTTTCACTTACCCCCTCCCAGCTTGGTGATGCTTATTAGAAATGTAACATACTAGTTTGGGAGTTATTTAATTTTTTTACAGATTCATGTATCATATGTGCTTCTTTAAAAATGATTACTTATGATCTATTATAAAATATAGTGATTAATCTGGAAGAAGTGAAATAGTAATACTAATCCCTGATTATGGATAAACTCACTAAGAATTATACATTTAAATTTCAAAAAGATCTGTGAATTTTTTCCATAATAAGAGACGAAATGTTTGCTAAATAAATGCATATTATGCAAAGGCCATAATTTTTAATCTTCAGTTCCACCCAAATGTGCTCTGTTGGAGGCCATTTGAGTACATTGTCAATAACAATCTTTTAAACAATGCTCATTTGGTACTAAGGGGCCCCAAAAAGCCAAAAAAAACCCATCCCCCACACCACTACCCCACTGCCATCAGCCCAAATCATTTATACAAGGCAAGATGGATCCATGCTTTAATGTTGTTCATAGCCCTGACCCTACCATCTGAATCTTGACTGAATGACTTATAGGACCAGGCAACATTTTCATTTCTTCTATTGTTCAAATTGTTTTATTTTCCTTCTCTTAGCTGACAGGAGTGACACCCACTGTGGTCTTTGCTGCTGTAGCCCATCTGCTTCAAGGTTGGTCGTGTTGTGCATTCAGAGATGCTCTTATGCATACTTAAATTGTAACAAGTGGAAATTTGAGTTACTTTCGACTTCAGGTCAAAGTAGTCTGTTCACTGGATATTTTCTCTTTTTTGGACCATTCTCTGTAAACCCTAGAACAGTCAGGCACACAGTAATATGAATGTTCCTGCTCAGTGTTGGAGGAGGATTGTCTGTATCTGAATGAATTTCCACAATGGCATCTTGATGGACTTTGACTGGTACCTGGTGTGTCTGTTGTCTGTCTGTCAACACCACCCTGAGTGTGAGGTTGTGCGCAGGCACACTATTTCACTGAGAGTCTGTAACTACTGCCAACATGTAGGAGTGATCACTCTGTGGTTCAGAACACTAGAGCCTGTCCTCCTGAAGCTCTTGACTGACTCCTGGCTTTAAGCAAGCACAGATACATTTACCATAAAAAGCATTCTTCTTCAAGCTACATGAGAACCAAAGGTGATGAGTTCAAGGACTAAGCTTTATACTGTAAGCTGGCGTTCTGACAGTGTTTGTCCCTTTTCATTTGCCTCAGTCTTCAAGTTTCACAAGTTTCTCCTTCAGATGTGTCCCTCCCCTACTCCAGTCTCCACTCTTCACTTTGTCTCCTTGCTCTGCTACACCTCTCCAGTTACGTGGCACCACACCGCCTGGTTGTTATCCTGACGGTCTCTCTCTCCTTTGACTCCATCCCCACCCTTTCATGCTGAGGCGTGACACTCAATGCCTTTAATGTGGCCTTGGCCCCATGTTCCTCCTGCCTGCTGGACTCATCCAGGAACAGTGGATCTCAGATCCACCCTGGATGATTGATGGCAAGGATACCCTCTCCTCTCACCCTCCCTGCCCCAACCCCTGTTAGGGGGACAGCATAGCGTTTCATGAGCTCATCTGTGTGGCGCCCAGGAGCTGCACCTAAAATGCAGACTCCACTCATGTCTCGTCCTGTAAGACTCCCTGGGGGACACAAAGCATGTGTGACCTCCTTTTGCCCAGGGTGCAACCTCATCTACAAACTACTCTCACTGTATCATCACGGTCCCACCTTTAATTCCTAGTGACATACTTCAACATTTACCAAGATATCCCATTTAATTTTACATCCAAATCTGCCCGTGATTAAATAGATAACTTTATTTTGATTATTACAGGTAATTTCTGCAGTTTGACATTTTGCCAAAAAAAACAAAAGAAATATCTGAGGAAATTTGGACAGCGTTGTTATTAAATGCATTTTTTTAAGCCTGGCTGAAGTGGAAAAGTGGACATAAAATAAAGTTTCATGAAGCATTTAATTCATACAAGCCCAATATTTCTTGTGTTTATGTCTCTACTGGACATTTGCATGGGACTGTGGTTGTTTTATGAAGCAACGTGGGAAGTAAGAGCATGAAGTGAACATGTAACACAGGACAACTCACCTATTCTAACCTCAACAACACTGAAAGCATCAAAACACTATAATTAAATATAATTAAGGAGCTTGCAACATTGTCTCATCAAAAGTATTGTCTGGCAGGCCAACTGCATAGTCATGTAGAAACATTTCATAATCTCGCCCTCTTTATTTTGTACCCTTCTGTCTATCCAAAAATAGCCAATAACAACTTGCAAAAGTTTATGTTTGTAATTAATCAGACAAGGCAGATTTTTTTTTTAAAAAGTAGAGTATAGTTGAGGCTACAGCCTGCTGCAAGACCCCAAGATAGGGGCCCATGTTACAAATTTATCCCCATGATTACTTGATTAGATGTATGGAAGGATGATGGGCTGAGTTAAAATGAGATCTTTGATAATGGATAAAGTTGTGGTTATGGACACATTCTGGTTTGAGATAGAAGTACTATTTTGTTAAGGTTACAGAATCATTGTCATAATAATAATAATAATAATAATAATAATAATAATAATAATAATAATGATGATGATGGGGGCAATTGTAGTTGTGCTAAAAAAGAAAGAAAGAAAAAGAATAACAGACATGAGCTACGAGATGGAAGCAGGAAAAATGTTCCATCTCCAGCATGTAGGTCTAAATTTATTGTTGACTTTTTACTTTCCATTTAATGTCACCTCTTTTCCATCAGATTTGTTCATCTGCTTGAGTTCCTCTCATTTGTTTTATTTTGAGGATATTATTATTAAAACAAATAAAACCATCAACAGAAAAAATAAATCCAACCAGACAACTTCTTTGACATCTAGCATCTTGATCTTGATTGACAGTTTTATCTGAATAGCAATCCAAAACAATCACAAATTAGACAAAGAAAACCAGTAAAAGCTAAGCTTTAAGCTGAAATATTTATTTTACCTTAAAATTAAATGATTCTGTTAATATAAGTTTTACTTTTGCTCTAGCATTTTAGCATGAAAGGCTGATCTTTTCATGCTTTCTCCTCCCACCTTAGCAGCGAGAAGTCTGTCTCCCTCTGCATGTGGGACATTCCAAGTGGGCAGGAATCTGAGGACAGAGATCACCTAATCTCTTCGAATGAAGTAGCACCTGTTGGCGCAGCGCTGGATGAGGAAGAAAATACCAAGATCAGTGGCAGCTCTTTGTTGACCCGATACACTTCCCCCGATGTATCAGCTGGCAGCTACTTGAAAACCAGTCGTCAGGTCCATCAGGATGACTGATGGACTCCATTAAAACTTTATCTAGACGTATGTGGATTTAGATGTAATTCACATCACTCATACTAAATTTGTACTTGTAAAATTTAAGTTAGAATGACACAGTCTATAATTTAACTTTATCCTAGCTTAACCATGTTTACTCCATGTATAGTCACACCATCAGCTTTATTTTATAGCAATTTGGTGCATATTTCTAAATAACCGTAGTTTCCCCGGGAACATTAGAGCAGTCTGATTAGGGCAACACTCTTACCTGATGCTCTAAGAGCGTTGCTGAGTGAGCCATCTGACTCAAATGAAACCAGATCATTCATTTAAGAATAGAGCACCCATTGAAAGGACTACAATCCAGTCTACCAGTACCAGTCAAATATCTCACCCAGCTGTTCATGAGGTGACCATGTGCTGAAGAGGACCCTGAGAGACTTGTGAGAAGGGACATAAATCACAACTGAGGACGTTGCAGTTGCTGCGTGTGTCTGCATGTGGTGAAGACATTAGATTTTTGCCATAGCTGCTTCGGAGAAGTTGTCGCTAGATGTGTTTGTGTTATTATTCTGATTACACTTGGGTTCTGTAATCTGTCTCTTGCTGCCTGTAAACAGTGTTTCTTAAATTAATCTACTGCTGTGTCTATTAAGTTAGAGCAGACCAACAAGCAACTGTACGAAACATATTTATATCTCTGAATGTGGATTAATGTTCACTTGTAGCCTCTGAAAATTGAAAGTGCAGAAGAGGTAACATATGAAATGCAAGCTTGCCCGCCTGAGTGCCACATATCTTCTTTGTGTAGACTACGGTATGAATGTATCCACACTTTGGTTTATCCTGATAAATGATCTGGATTTCTCTTGGAGTGAAATTGTTAATGTGGCCAGAGGAGGTCTAGTTTTTCCTCTTGTCCAAGGTTATTTAAACTAAACCAACCATTCATTTAAATGTCTCAAATCCCTTACAGCATGGGCCACAGCCTTAATGCCTGTCAAAGGAACGCTGCTTTGCATGTAGCCTGATTATTATCTGCTACACAAATTGCTAGCAGCTGGATTGTTCACGGCTGATGGTCCCAAAGTTTATGGATTGAAACTGTTGGAATGTGGACAATTACCACTTTCACTTTCTCACAAAAACCTTAATACAGTTTACATAAACTGTTCTCTTGAAAATTCTACTTTAAAGAGCTTTATGGGGCTCTAGGGCCAGCTCAAGCAAACAGAGAATCTGCTCTGCATTTCAGAGACTTCTCTACTAGCAAGGAAAAACAACAAAGGTGAGCTGTTCGTGCGAAAATATGACGATGTTGTCACATTTCAGACTGTAGCCGCTGGCAGAGTTCAGTTGTAAGTAGGCTTCATTTAGGTGAAATATGTTGTACCACCCACCACTAAGGTCTGCTCAAGGTTAAATTTTACCAGACTTTAAGCTAGACTACTATATCTTTCTTGTGATTCAGGGTTCACAGAAACAGGAAACCGCAAAGAAGTTAGTCAGCAAACACCTGAACTCCTAAAAACGTTCTCCTCAGTTTCTCGCTGCTTATTATGCTGATTTGTCACAGTGGTAATCTGTGTCAAAGAGAGGTTAGTTATTTGAAAACAAGCCCTATTCTTTAGATGTTATTTTATGTATGTTCACGATTACTGAAAAGCACAGAGCACAAATTTCTTATGGGAATGTTAAAAATGCCACTATTTTAATTTTATTTTCCCTCTTTCTACATGTATTTAAATAAAGAAAAAATGTCTGCTGTCTTGAGTCGAATATGAAGCTGTCTGTGGAAATAATGAATTGGATAATTGATGCGATTTTTCCATCATTCCTGGGAATATTTGAAAATTTGTCCCCCCTTAATGTTATGGAATACTGAATAGAAAATAAAGAACAACATTATTTAAATTTAGAGTATTTTACTGTTTTTTCAACAGAAACTGCTCTTATAGGAGTCTGGTTCTACAAAAAGCAAGGGTGCAGGTCAGAAACAAAAGCCAAAAGCTACTAATCAAATGCTTTTTTCAGCCTTTTACGACTGGAAACATTCAAGACGATCAAATATGGCCAGTCTTATGATTTTTATTCTGTGTGTTCATATTTTAGGGAAAAAGAAGTAATGCAAAAGATAAAATAGACTAAAAAAAGAGTTGACCTGTTGTCAAGAGTTGCTGAGCACCTAAGAGTGGTTGAACAGTTTAACCTATAATTACTACAATTAAAATAATACTCATATTAACAAAGAAAAATTGCTTCCAAATGGTCTTTCACATGCGCAAGAAAAGAAAAACAAAAACACATGGCACAATCTGGCTTCAGAATTCTGGCAGCAGAGCATGACATGTCAAATCAGAATTAATTTTGCATAGAAATGAGTAACTAGCTGCTTTTATGAATATACCACACATGAGTACAATATGTCCAGTAGTGAACATTTTATAGCGTGACCTTTGATTTTAATGTTCATAAGCAGAATTCATCCTTTTGATTTGTTGCTGTACTCTCATGTTGCATGGTGGTAATTTCCATGTAACTTGGTGGACAAAGACTGAAGGCAGAAAAAACAACTTTAATGTGTATTAGAACAGTGAGGGGGTTCAAAAATTGCACATAAGCCGGATAACTAAACAGATTAAGTAAGAGAGTGGAAGACAAGCCAATATGTGAACACAACATGCAGTATTTGAACAGTAAATATGTGATTTTAGGAGATTTTGTGATTGATCATTTCCATTCTGATTCCTCACTTTAAAGTGGTCTCACAGGAGAAAGAGAGGGAAATACAGTAAATATTGCACATACCGCTCTGATGTATCACAACCTGTTTTGCAAGGAAAATTGCAGGGGTTGACATCAAAGTCAAAAGCCCACTGCCAAAATCAAAATGTCAGCCGTTTGGCCTATAAAATTCACTGGACCCCTCACTCCTGCGATGAAGAGAAACAAAAGAGACTCCAAAGTCAACACAATTTTCTCTCTTTCTGACGAAAAAAAAAGTGCACTTGCAGGTTTTGTCGCTCATAGACTGAAGAACACTGTTTAAGAGATCTCCAGTGGTATTACCGCTTTGTGGTTTTTTTCAAACTACCTCTGGCAATAACAACCTTATGTCCAGTAAGTGCCCTTTCAGTAAAGAATTGATGTAGAGGCCCATTGCTGAGTAGTGTCAGGGAGTGATCAGAGGAGTCATGTGGATAAAATCACACTGCTGACCCTGGACATCAGTGATTGATGTCAAATGTGACCGTGAAACTCAATAGGGGTTGTTGTACTTTTGATTTTATTGGCCACCATGTCAGGCTGCCTGCTTTCTGTGGTAACAAGACCTGCACTGCTACAATGTAAGCATTTCCATGCATGCTGCTGAACAACATTATAATGATACATCTCATTATATTACATTTAGTAGTTGAATTCTCACCTTATTTCTTGAGAAAACATTTGAATGAATGCAGTAATACAACATCTTCTAGCCAAAACAGTTATAAGGCTAAATAGTAGCACTTTATAATATATCCCGGTAATGAGCAGCATAACTGAGGGGTAACATTTGAATGGTAAAAAGATAGTAATTAATTAACACTATGTAAATACCAAAGTGATAATTGTGTCATAGTTTAGTTTTAACAATGGTTCTGCCTGGTTCAAACAACCAAATACAACAAACCAAGAGCAATGATATGTAATAATTGTTAACACGAAAACAGTTAACAAAATCTAGTCCAGGTATTTAGTCTTCTCCAGTCATATGATGATGATAATGATGTGATATTATCACTTAAACAGGAAATGAGGTGGGGTGAAAAAATGTTACAAATTAATTAAACCAGACCAACCAGGCTTCACTAGTCAACATTCAATAATCACTATCAGAGTAAAATAAGCACTTTATCCCTTTATCATGAGAAATCTATGCCAATCAAACTCAAGCAGGCTGTCAACAGATTTAGCTCCAACAGGTCAACGGGCTCCATTCTCCCAGGCAACAGGGAAATACAAGTCGTCCAAAAGCAATGATAATGCAAGCTGCTTTTCTCATGTAATCCAGTTAAGAAGTGAGATGAATCATTTCCTTTATTTTGATCCATACTGTTTATTAAAGGTTGTTTGCTTTAAACACTTCCCACATGCAGAGCTAGCCAGAACTAGTAGAATCCAGAGTTAGTCAGACCTACTATAATTTCAAATCAATACATTAAAATAAAACAGTCCACTATTTTGTATGGTGGAATTATAAGACAGCTGGGTTTTTTTTGTTTTTTTTTTGTTTATTAATATCACTAAATATCACATATCAAATGTACAACAACAATATAGCACCTTCGAAATTAAGCTGGAAACCATGAAAATTCTTAGATGTTCAAGTTGGTGATTACCATAAGTTTTGCAAATGCACTATGAACCTACTGTTCTCCAGAATGATTCTTTACTTGGAGACATGCAAGCCTAGACTACAAGCATACTACAAACAAAGCTTCTGGTGAACAAAACCTTAGCTTCCACATGTTCAACTGTTATACAGTGGTCTAAGCTCAACTCTTATGTTATTATCTTACTACTCATCTCAAGCTAACTTTGCCAATACCTTAAACCATATCTACATGGTCAAATGTGGATCTTTGGGACTAGTTTTTTTGTCCTAAAATTAAAGATTTATTCCCAGAGTGTGACTTTAAACACACTTTGTTGTTGTTAATTTGATTTGAATTTGTAGTTTTAACTTCTGCACGCATATCGGCAACAGTTGTGAAATCGTCAATATGTATCATTTGACCTCTGCACACCCTTTATACAGTTAACATAGACTTAGAGAGTTTGTAAACAGGAGAAAGCTGGTTGCAATTTACTCACATCACGTTACACAATTTCTGGGATCTAGAGTTCAGGCTCAAGTTCACACAGTTACTCTTTATTGCAATTTAAAGCTTCAAATGTGCAAAGCTGATGTTGTTGGAAACTGGTCACCTTGTGTGTGGCTGACCAGTGAGTCAGCCACAGCTAGTGGGAGGTTTGACCAACAGAACCAACAAACATGGCTTGACCATGGTAGGAGTTTGATATATACTTTGCAGAGAAAATTGTCTATATGTCGTTTGACTAATGTGTTTTTGCATAGTGTGGCTGACTTAAAATGTGATTCCTACACATTATCATCATTTATCCAAAACTCTGCCTCCTTCCACGTTGACCCTTTATACACATGTAAGCGTTTCCGGGGGCATATATGTGCACACGTGTGCACATAAATTCACTTTGAATATACTGGCTATACAATATACCGTGACTTTCAGATATAAACTTTACAGTGTTTGTCCCACAAATTATAAAAATTTCACATAGTTTCATTAAGCAGAAGAGGAGGTAATGCAATTTTGCAGCTTGAATGATTGTCATGTCTCACAAGTGTATGTGTGTGGGATTACTCCAGACGTGTACAGCAATGTTGCGATGTAGAGTACCCTCTCGTCAATGTCCATAGGGTGCAGGCAGAGCAAAAGGGGTCATGTAAAATACTGGCTGAATTTTTCTTAACATTTATGCATGCTCAGAGAGGAGAAAAATAGACCCATGGTTTTCCTTGATTTCCCTGGAACATGCATTGAAATGTAAACGAGTACAATAAATTCCCTTTTAACTGCCATACTGGGAATTAACCACACAGTCTGGACATAAGGAAATCACGTGCTTTCATTAAAAGCTACATCATGCCTTGTTAAAGTAACAATGTCCATCTCATAGAAATTGCAGCATATGTGCGCTGAAATTGTGCGATAACATCTGTGCTCAGAGACCTAGTGTGTTAAAACATGGAAGTCATGAGTGTGCTGGGCTTTCACCACAGTTTCTTCACACGTTCCCAAATTGGCCTTTTTATTGCTAGATTGTTGATTATTTTTCATATGGTTCTCCTTGTTTATGCAGCGCTGTTTCTGCTGAGGTTCTGTTTAGTGAAAGATGATGACAATGGCTGCGCAAAAAGCTTTCAGTAATGACATTTTAATATGCGTCTCAGGAGGACAGCTGGACCAGGTCAGATGGAGGAGAGGATTTCTGTTGTGGATATATAATACGAATTAAGCCATAATACAAACATTATTTGTGAAAGAATGTGTCATCTTAAAGCGCTCACTGAATTTGAGGGTGTTACCGATGCAGAAAGTTTCTTACCTCTTACCATTGACTGTAAGTGGTAATTTTGCAAAGTGGAAGTATTTAGAAGCCACAGCAACTCAGAATGGGGTCACCAAGTACAGACTGCTAGTGTGTAAAAGTCACCAGTGCTGTCCGGATTCAGTACCTCAAGAGTTCCTCTTGCATTAATATCAGCACAAAAACTGTGCAACTAAAGCTTGATGTTATGAGTTTCCATGTCCAAGTAGCTGCTGTAGGTGTACTGCGTAGGTGGCCCACTACTTTTTTCCATATAACTAATATTATTTTGTTGCACCAGGCTATGGCCATCCTGATTTTTGCTATAAAGTGGGGAATTCTAACATGTCTAACAATCATGTAGATTTCATTAATTACCCACTAGATAGTGATGTTCTACTAAAATGCCTAAAGCTCAGTGTTTTCACTGTTGCTATCCTGGTGTTTTGGAACCACAAAGGTGAAAAAAATGAAAACAACAATTGCTCAGTAAAGAATAACCTGCTCATTTTTTCTCAGACATGAGAGAAGCATCTTCTCAACTAACGTTAAGCAAGAAAATGATTGCATTTCCCAAAATGTGAATGTATTCTTTCAAATCCTCCAGGTATTTTAAAGAGTACCGTTTATTTGTCTTTATCATCTGTTCTCTGAACCTTACAGGTCATCAAACAGCTGCCTACCCAGTTAGCGTATTGCGGTCCTTCCAGGAAAACATGGCAGCTGCAGCCAACAGTGATAGAGAGAGCGGGAGAGAGAGGAGAAAGACAGCAGGAGAGAGCACAGCTATGTGCAAGGGAACTGGGGAGGCACTGGGGCATAATTTAAACAGGAGACGGCTGTTTCACAGACAGGAAATGAGAGGAAGGCTAGTTCCTTGGATGGGACTGAATTGGATGGTTCAGACCCAGACCGGTATCAGAAGGAGACTTATGTGGTGTTCATAAGGGTAACAGTAAGGTCATTGAGAGCAGCATTTCCTTTTCTGATCATTTGGCGAGCTTGTCAGCACCAGTATCTCAGTTCCCACATCCCTCTTGAATCATTTCTATGGGCTGGATTCAAACTCTGAAATTCAGGCCGGAGCTGAATAAGACCTCCTGTTGCTGTGCCTGTTTATAAGTTCAGCTCCAGTTCTTATATGCTGACTACTTTGATTTGAAGTTTCGGGCAGCTTCCATCCGATGGAAGGAAGTCAAGTTGAAAAGGCACAATATTACATAAAAAAACAGTATAAAAATATGCTTATGGCTGAGAATGCCCAATGCGACCTGATCTCTTTGAGACCGCAGTTTTGATTTAAAACAGACATAGTACACCATAGTCAGAACCCCACTCTACAGGCAGTCTTAAGCTGCTCTGGACTGTGTAACATCCAGCCATCTTGTGAGTTCTCACTGATCAGACTCATGAAGTGCAGAGTCCTGTGCCAGCCCAGCAGATTACTGCCCCTAATCAATCTGATTAGATTGAGAGGGCGGACACCTTGGCTCACATCTGGGCTACATGCTCTAACTCCCCACAGTTTAGTCTGACAGCTAACAGAGCCAAAGCATTCAGCTATACAGGAAGCTGATCATTCAGTGACATTGGTGGTAGCAAACTTTTTATGCTTATGTGCAGTTCTGCAAGGTACAGAGCATGTATGCCGCACCATGGTATTAGAGACCACCGAGCTGGGCTTTAATAAATGAAGCAGAGTAAATACAGTAATGGACGAAATTCTCACATGTATTAAATCTTACTTTAGGTTAATATGATGCTTTGTTCTGGCAGATGACAATTTCAGAAACGTGTAGGAAGTGAGGCATCTGAACAAAATAAATGCTGTCCCAATCTAGCTGTTCAAACACATCAATTTCTATAGTAACATTTCATAACACTCCCTTGTGAGGTCATTTCAACCATGCTTTAATGACATATGCGCGTAGGCTGAGCTCCTTTCACTTTTCTCCGCTCACAGGCAAGAATAACAGTCACATAAATCATCCCAGGCCTCCTATTTTAAACAGGTGTCACTTTGGTGATAAAAAATGACATCTTAATTCAGAGGCGCGATGCTGTGTCAGAACAGATTAACACATCAGTAGCAATTTTTTATTTTATTTTTTTTGGTGCCAGCATCATTTGGGTGGCGGTTGAGCGTGTCAGTAAATTTTGGCCTCCGCTTCTCCTGGGAGGGCGCAGTGGAGTGACACAGTCAGCCTTGATGTCTCTGGAAGAGGAGTCATCTGTCAGGTGATCCCTATTGGAGGGTCCCCTCGAGGAACAGATGAGAACATTTTAAGATGTGCTTTAAATTATGTTGCTTAAGGTTCAATTTAAACAGTCATGCCTGTACTTAGACTGCAGGACAGTTTGAGCTGTGTAACGTTATTGTCTGCCAGACAAAACTTTATAGTACCACTGTAATTTCATTTGAATGTCATAGAAGAGGTAAAGTTGACAGTATCAGGTTAAAATTACAAATGCATGTTTGCTGTTTCAAGCTGGCACCAGCTGTGTGAATAGATTGCTAATAGGTATCAGCGAAGCGGCTGCTAAGACAGGCCAAGGCAGTAGGCAAGGCCCATTTTGAGTAACGTCTCCTGCTATTTCAAAGACTAAATCTAAAAGACTTAATCATATTTAGTAAGAATATCCCATTTCATTTGCTTTAATGAAAGGAGCAGCAAAATAAATGGACTGGTATTTATATACTCGAACTAAACACTCAAAGTATTTTAACACTACAAACTAGAATAACTCAGGCATACATGACTTTATTCTACGTACTTTAATTGCATTTTTTATCTATTACACACATGCCGATGGATGCTTAGGAATAGTCCAGCATGTGGACATGGAGTACTACCTACACAGCCTCTCAAAGTAAAGTTTAGTGATCAGACAAAAGGGTGTTAAACTAGTCAGTCAAATTAACCATCCTTTGTAAAAATGTGTTTATATCCTAAGAATTATCCTAAGAAATTTAAGTAAATTGAGTAGTTCCAGTGAGTATGGTATGAGAGAACTGTACAAATTTTAAAGATATATTTAATCAGTACATGGAACTGTGGACTCGCACTAAGTTTGCCTTTTTAAAATATATGGTTAATGTTTATGTCTCCAACATAATAAAAGTGTTGAAATAATCCATCCTTCATCAGCTAATAGTACAAGGGAACTGACATGCAGGGGTCTCTGCAGACTTGTGCTTTCAGTGTTTATGGACACACCCGGTAGTTACCGTCTGTTTCTTATAAAGGATATCAAAGAGGGAGAGCTGCCTGAGCCACAAAGCACCTGTTTCCTGACACTTCCATGACACGTGTTTGCTGCCGTCTTCAAAAAGCTTTCAAAGGATGAAGACACCAGCCGTGCTTGCCTTAGCTTACTACATTACATGTTAGATCTAAATCACAGAGCTGCGTTCATTTAGTTGCTGACTGAAAAGTTACATTTGTTCTACGCTGTCACTCTGAAAGCTCTCTTAATTTTGTTTTATCTTTGCTATTTGCTGTGCAATTATCTCTTGAGGTATTCACATGTTATACATTTGGAGTTTTTACTTTTCCATCTGATAAAACTACAGTCACAAATGCAATAAGATCAAAAGTACAAAAGGACACAGACTATTGGTGTTGTATGCTTTGATACTGATGGTCAATATAGTGAGTATTGCGGCTGTGATAATGCCTGAGGACAAACATTAGCAGGAAGACGGGAGGGTTTTTGCTGTGCTGTATGAATAGATAGTACCATTTATAAACACACGTGTAAAGTGATAAAGTCAAGCCGAAAGGAAGGAGAGGAAGCAGTGTTATCTCCCTTGTTGCTGGTAACACCAGGGTGTCTCAGGTAGGATGTGATTGTTTCTCTCTCCATGTTTGCACATGTGTGGTTTTTTTAGAGGACCTGACACCTTGCCTGCTTAGTAGTTGATCTAGTGACTATAATCATGCCTAAATTAACTTCACTTACTACCAGAGGTTAAAGTTGGATTTGGCAGGTGGGGGGAGCCCTAAGATCAATTTATAGGGGCACATTATGGGAGAAGAATAGCTTAGGAATAAATGAGAATTATTTGTTTTGCGAGCTCCAGTGAATATTTCTTTGTGTATGGACTGTGATCAGTGCTGCTCCTATTGTATTTTGTATTTAGCCAAACGAATTCAACAAGATATAAGAATATACCACTCTATGTACACTGTAAAGTTAGTATAAAAGTAAAATTCAGGGAGCAAATCTTATCAGCCCCATCAACTTACATTAAAATTGATGTCTGCTGCCCTTGATGTAACCAAGTAGTAGATGTAACCAGTGAAACATAGTGCATCACTGTAAACTTTATCATAGTACTGCAAATTAACCAGTTTAGCCTGCACTAAAATTAATTAGGACAATGCATCACAGTTTAAATTTCAAATGCATAAAGATCCACTTGCTGAGCAGTGCTTACCTTTCAAAATAATATCTCATCTTCCTCTCCTTTCCTCTCGTTCTTATATCCTTCACCATCTTTTAGTGTCGCACACTTTCTCTCTGTCCATGTGAAATACTGGCAGATGAATTTAGTGAAAAATGCACACAGTTTGTGAGTTTGGTGATATTTGTTGAGCTGCTTGAAAAGTTGTGTTTGAAATTACCTGTCAAAAAACAAACAAACATTACTCTATTTTTGCTGTCTCCTCTTCTGTAGCTAGCAGGATGTTTAAGTACCGTGTCCGCAACTTTACAATTGCATCATGAACGCATCCCTGGAATGAGAAGGAAAAAGAACATGTTTAAGGTTTAAGCTCACAGTGGGATGTCATTTTTTTTTGTCTTTTTTACTGAGCAAATATATCTATGCTGTCACTGGAAGCAACATCAGGCTGCACACGAACAACAAAGTTAACTCATTCAGCAGGAACTCATTAACTGAAGGTGCCAGAATGCTGCTCCCCTGCTTTAACCCCTGCTTACTGCCTTGTGGTTGTGTGCCACTAATAATCAGTCAAGGCACAGTTTAATTCCATGTTGGTCCAGACTCATAAAATATGTAGTGAAGACTTTAACAGGTGGACACCAATTCAGTATTTTACCAAATATGAAATATGGTCATAATCTTTCCTTCTGTTCCTGAATAATTTATAATATTGAATAATATTTTTTTGCCAAACAATGTAATTTAAGAACAGCACAGTGGTGAATGAGTTTGCATGTTCTCTTTGGATAATCCTTCTTCCTACCACAGTCTAAACACATTCAGGTTAGGTTAATTGGTGTTTTTAAACTGGCCACAGGTGTGAATGTGACCATGAATAGTCGTCTGTCTCACTGTCTTAGCCCTGAATTAGACTGGTGACCTGTCCAGGGTGACCACACAATTTCACTTCCATGATATACATAAAATGTTAACACTTTGTAATTGATCAGCATTAACCCAGCAATTCCTGGATTATGGTCAAAACACATTTTGTGAGCTCACAGTTAGTTTAAGTATTTAATGACAAAAAGGAATCAGTTCAGAATGAGTGTGAAGTAAACCCCTAAGGGTGTTGAAGAGCTATCACATTCTAAAAAAATAAGATGGACTGAAGCGTGCAAGAATGATGCTGGTGTAGAGGCATAAAAAAGCAACACTGTGTTTAGGACCATCTCATGATATGACAATCCAGCTGTCACATCATTAACATGTACTTGTTAGTTCCATTCATACACTGTGGTAATGCTTGTAAAAAAATAAAAAAAAAATTCTCCTCATTTTAAATACTAAAGGTGGATTTCAGTTGCTGCTTATCCACCTGACTTGTAAATACCAAACCAAATTACCCTGAGAAAATATCAGACCACATCCTTTACATTACTGTATCGTGCTCACTAGTAAAGCATTAAGAACCTTATGCAGACTTTACGTCTGATGTTTTAATGTCACTGTTTTTGAATCTTTTCATTTTTCCACACTTGTGTCCCAGCAAAATCCCCAATCTAAAGTCTAATTTAAAGTTCTTGCATTGCAGTTTTCTGATTTGAAAATGTTCCCAAAATCCAGATACATCAAACAACATGTGGCCACAGTCGTTTATGCAGATCGAGTGTAATGTAAACAAAACTCTGGATTATATTCAAGCTTTAAGTTAGGCACACTCAGACAGTCTGTAAACATGGCAAACGCATCTACTTTTGCAAGAAAAAAATTGGCGGAATTTGCTTTTCAGTAATTCTCCACTCTTAGTTGTGGAAATTGATTTACATATGGGATATTTGAGAAATTAGGTTTGCTCTGTAGCCCAGTCAGCTATGTGAATGTGTCTGCACTGAGTCACCTGCTCCTTTTTTTCCAGTGAGAGCATGTTTAGCAAATCAGGGTACTGCATGAAGAGATTTCCCCCCCAGTTTCTGTCTGACTGTTCAACTCCCAACCCCATCAACAGATGTTACCTACCTAATTTTGTAAAAGTCAAACTATTTTGCCTGAACAGCCAACCAAGCCAAGGGAATCAAAGTCAGGCGAACAAAAGGCAACTTGTGGGAGCAAGATCACTTAAAAGTAATTACAAAAAGTAATGAAGCTACATTAAAAGGTGCTATTTGTCTTTGAGCAGTGGTCTTGCTTTAGAAGTGAACTGAAGGGTGTAAGTACATGAACCAGTTCTTCACAAACCAGGTCTGTTGAAAAGTCAGTGGTTCATGAACGAAAGCGGTAGGGTAGCGAGGTCAGGCGAATCAGGATTCAAAGGTTTGTGTACAGTATGTGCATTCTGGTGTGGTTCAGAGGCAAATCTTGATTGATGACCACATTATCAGAGTGTTCATACAAAATGCTGCTCTGTAAATGATTCAAACAAGAATTTGTCCCAGTAGAAACAAAACAGGATGCTTAGCAATGTCACATGAGTTAGCCACAGTTCCTTGATGACAGATAGCTCCGCATAAAGGGTGATGTTTTGTCATCTGGATGTCATCAGCTCTGTCTGTCTTTGTCCTCATAGTCTCTGATCCATCTCCCTACAGGGCTAATGGCAGTACTTGTGTTGACCATTACATACAAAACATATTTACTGTTCACATGCACACACACAGACACACACGCAAAAAATCAGATAAAACATCCACATTAAACTACTACCTCTACTCCCCTTTCTTTTTTTTCTCTGCCCTCCCCCCACCCCTGCCTCTCCAGTAATGAAAACAAGATGTTCTTAGTCTCCATAGACAGAGAGTAGTAGCAAGTTAGGGCTCCAGTCTCTGGTCCACACTTCTCTTAAACCCTCATCTGACTTTCTTAAATATGTGATAAAAATACATTAACGGAGACTTTAGGGGCTGCACGTTGACTGCTGTAAATAAAAAGGTGCTGCTCAATGCGAACTTTCCCTCGCCTGTTAAAGATGGGGAAGTGGCTGAGCCTCATGGAAGTGGCTACTCTGAAGGACTGAGATGAGGCTCGTTGAATAGGACATGAGAAAATTGGGAGTTTCTGTGCCTGCAGGCATCTCTCTCTCTTTCTGCATATTTGTGTGTGTGTGTGTGTGTGTGTGTGTGTGTGTGTGTATGTGCATACTGTAAGCATCTGAGTGTGCACTTTCCACTAAAAAGAGGTGAGTATTACTACCAGACTCTGCACCTGACCTTCATTTTTTCAATTTGTAAACCAATCTTCTCACAATTGGGCACCAAATTAAAGGATAAACACAGAACATATTCATCTTGTTTACTTCAAAGCCCTAAACATCACTATACCTTCCTTGCTCTGTCCCCTTCACTTAAGCCCCCATCAGCAGCATTACCACCCTGCCACTGCTTCTTTTCCTGACATACATTAGTCCTAATCACGGTCAATCCTTTTTTTTTTAAGCCAGTTATCGCTTGTCACTCTGTAGCAAGCGTATGATGAAGACATATAGTTCTCGGTGCTTTCATTTTACATGTATTTTTTCATAATCAAAGTGTGTGACGTCTGCTTGTGTCCTCCTTCTTTAAGACAATTTGCAATTTAAAATATGTGTTAATTGTGAGTGATGCACAATGTTAATGATTCCGATCAAATATTCCTGTATTCCCTGTGTTGCATGTCACAGTTTTTTTGGGTTTTTTTTTTACATACTTTTTATATATGTAGCAAGGTTGCTTCCTCATGTGATTTTATCTTAGCAGAGGTTAAAACAAGAGAATGACTGTTACTATGTAGTGGAGTAAACCTGTGTTAGTAAGCTCCAGGTATCCATGGTGTGGCTGTTAAAAAAATTTATTAAGGGAAATTAATTTTACTTTACCTATCATTAGCAGTAATTAAAAAAAAAAACACTAACAGCAAAGTTAGCAATCTAATATACTCAACCCGATTTTTCACTGTGCTACACACAACAGTATTTTTGCTTATTTGACACAGTTTAATATAGGCCTGGCCATTTTAAAATTTGATTACACTACAGAAATTGTAGGAAGATATACTACATAACACAACATCAAGTTGATCACAACATGTTTGAGTTTTTAGATTGTTTCTGATTTGTGAATGTCTGCACGTTCTTGTTTCCCTGTTTCAGAGCTTTCAAGCTTGAAAGCGCAACATGTGTGTATGTTTACTTGGACTGACACTTGTGTTTAGTTAGCTGCCCCTCAACACATTTTGGGCAGACTGTGTGAGTGGGTGTCTCAGGCCACCAGTTTTTCAGAGCTTTTAGACATTTTAGTCTTAAATTAATTTAGTACTAGTTTACATGTTAACTGTGTTTGGGAGAGACATTGATCTCAGTCAGCAGTTCATTATCTTTAGTGGGCAATTATCCACATTGTCACGTTTGCATTTATCCCTGTGACTCCAAGGTCACAGGGGTCTAGTGTAATTCAAGCTGCATGGATGACTCCATGGCCTTAGTTTTAGGGTAAAGCACACCCAAGGGAACTGTCTCCACAAGCACACAAAAAGCCAGTTTTGCTCAACCCATTTTACACACACAAGTAATAACTCTCTAAGTAGTTTAAAGACTGAGATAAGCTGTATTTTCCCAAACAATCTGTCTTTCAGGGAGTATGGTGATAATATTGAAGTAAACTTTCAGCAGGTCACACAACAAAAGATATATTTATATTCCAAATATTCCAATTATGATCTGTTTAATAGCCCAAACAGAGACCCAAACTTATTAATCAGATGCAGGGAAAATTCCATCAAAGCACTTAACCTGATTACTTTCTGGCATGTACTCATTGTGATATAAATGCATGGGGGCAGAGACTCTTTCCAAAAATGGAAACTTCCAAGCTGAACTGGTTCACTGTGGATAGTTTATCATTAATACAAACGCTTCACATCCAGTGGTAGGCTGCGTGTCGGGGGTACCAGAACATTTCTTTTTGGGCTAGATTGGTCGACTTGACCAGCAAAAAAATAATAAAAGAAGAAACTGAAATGAGCTCACAATCTTTTTTTTTTTTTTTTTTTTTTTTTCCCTCACCTGTCCCGTTTGGTTCTTTTGCCATCAGAATTATTGTCTGAAGGCCAAGAAAGATGCCCAACGGATTTACTATACCAAGTGGACCATCCCGGCCTTGCCGTATTGGTCCATTTGATTGACCTTTGCTCTTATTGTTTATTTATTTTATTTTATTTTCAGTTGTTACATA
>VUQG01019782.1:25299-50468 GCA_015106755.1 Etia nguti | reverse complement strand
TTAATTTTTTTTTAAAAAAAATTAATTTTTTTTTTTTTTTTTTTTTTTATACACACATTTTTACAGAACTTATGTGTTCTCTTGATTTTAAGATAGGATAACATAACTCTTACTGTCATTGCACAGTCACACTTAGTACAAAAGTACTATGAAATTGGAAAACTGTCGCCCGTCGGCACTAAACACAACAAAACACAACACAATAAACTTTAAAGTGAATAAAAAGTGCAAAAAGGCATGAATAATAAATTAAGTCAATGACTGTTGATTCCGCAATGAACGAATAACTTTGTTATCCGCTGTACATCATCATAACCACAAACCCTTCTGAAAGCCTACTTCTACAACCTGCACCTCCCTTGAATGCCAACTACACGTGGGCTCAGCACAGACAATGAAGGCAGCGATTAAACAGTTCAGTACTGTTGTTTCCTTCTATAGAAACACTGAATAGTCGCCTGCAGAGGGAAATCTGTTCACTTTCTAATCAGTAGGTGTAGTAGTTAACTGCACAGAGACTTTAGTTCCCTGACTTTGGCCTTTAAGGGAAAGAGTGCAAAATAAGGGAATAAATGTCTCTCTCTGTCTTTCAGTCACTGTGGCTGGGTGTCAGTATTTACATCTACCCGTTTATACAGACGGTAAGCCTGCAAATGTTCCACAGTGAGAAACGACTGGATTCTGTCCCCTGATCAAAGGCTTTGCATTGAGTTACACCCTGTCAACCAGAGACAATCAGAAATGTAAACAGAGACTACAGAGCAGGATGTTACAGAGTCCTGTTTTGGTAAAATGCAGCATTTAAAGGTTGGAAAAAATTAAATTCTTACCGGATTCATGAGAGAGATGTGAATCCATCCACTGGGCTCCACCATCTCTAGCTGCTGCAGAGGGGAAGACGAGGAAGAGGAGGGTCTGAGTTTTGAAACCTCCGGATGAAACTTATTAACCAGATTATTTTTATTAATTATTCATTTTTTGAGATATATACACAAAGCTTTACCCTGATTTCTTGGAGATTGTGGAAGTTGTTGCCGACTCGCACCGAGATCTTACTCGGGGTGTAGCTCTCGTCTGACTTATAATCGGCATAAATGCACAACATCTTCACCGTCGTCCTCCTCCTTTACTCCATAGGTCACATATTAAAGGACGTGAATTAATGACAAAGCAAAATAGTAGGGTTCTTTCAGCAGCAGCACACACACAAATAAAATGAGCAACACCTTCCAGTTAAAGATGATGTTCATTTTCCATGTTTACTTTAATTCCTCTTGTAGAGAAGCTGGAAAACGCCACATTACCTGAACTGTATGTTGACCAGGTGAGGCTGCGACCCATCCGACTGCCAGTAGGTCTCCAGGTTGTCGTCCCTCAGCTGATCCACTCCAAAACCTGGACACGTAGAGGGCAAACACATCAGACTAGACTGGTCTGGATTTTTTTTTTATTTTAGTGCCACAGAATTTAAGGAGATGCTTTGTTAATTTGACTTCCCCACAGTCCAAAAAACAGCCAACATATCAAGCGTGAAGCCTCTGAAATTGATCCAAACGTGGCAATTGTGCAGTAAGGCAAACTGCTTACTATGCTGTGAAAATGTGGATATGGATATGAACAGCGCCAAAGAGAAAAATAACATAATTTCTGAGACTGTGTCCACTACTCAAAGATTTTTACAGTCATCTGTACACACAGCAGGCTGTATGCATGGGGAGCTGAGGGAGTAGTTACCAGGTTTACAGGAAGAGAGGGACCACACCGCCTGGGAGCCGATCTCCCGAACCGTCCCGGTCCGCTCCAGCTGCTTAGGGTCAGCTCCAGGTGGTGTCTTGCTCGGGGTCGCCATACTTTAAAACAAAAAACACAAGTTCAGCACACTCTGATCGAAAATCTGACGCGTTTTTCTCAAAAGGTTCCCGGAGATCAGTGACCTAACGTCAACGTCTATTTATATTTTCGATATTTTACGATTTATTTACACTTAGTAAATATAACTTAATCAACGAAGCTAATATGACTGGATTTTAATAATAAGCTGACCATTAGGTAAAATTCGGCTTATAAATAGCACTACTGATACCATCTGTTTTAACTAAAATTTAACCGGACGCAAACCATTATGCATATTTTAAATATTTCGAGCTCTATTTCCATTTAATAGATGATAAAGAAAATGTAAGTCTTGTTTAGGAGTAAGGGGACCTTTTGGTAAACTTCGTCGTATAAATGACAAAGCTAGCGCATCTATTTCAGCTAAAAAGTGACTTATTTGGGGGGTATTTATGACACTAGCTAGTCGCCAGCAGCTGACATTTCTCCACTCTAAACACTCTCGAAACCACTAAAACTCAATCTACGCCACAGTTATTAAAGCCGACTCACAGACGCGCTAGTACAGGTCTCCAGGGTGTCGTGTCAGTGCATCAGAAGTGCGGCTGCACGTCCAAAATAAAGTTTAAATCCGTTTCTATTTACACACTTCGAATCTCCCACTTTTTTTGCGCCTCAGTGTCGCCTCTTAAACACGTCACCAGCGCTGAGCAAGCAGTCGCATGCTATGTGCGCGACTCCCGCCATCTTTCCAGCCGGCTTCCAGCCCGTGGAACACGTTGCTGGAAAAAAACAGAAGTTTCACCCCGGAGTTTTCGTCTCTAAACGTGTCTTCTCTTCTAATCCCTTCTTAGTCGGGTAGCTGGAGCCGGATAAGGGTGAGTTTGTGTTCTCATCGCCCTGGATTTTATTGCTTTTGACGTTTGTTTTGCCATAGAAACGAGCAGATGTCGGGCTGCTGGGCCTCCGCTGCTAATATCGTGAAGCTAGCCGTTAGCATTCTCCAATGAACGTCCTAAACTTCGCTTGCACGCGACTAGCATCTCTTTAAAATCGGTCCATTATCCAATCTGATTGGACAGTTACAGCTCGGTGGGAGCCAGGCGGTGTAGTTTCCCCTGGTTGCTCGTATTGCTGAGACAAGGGCCCTGAAAATATTACGTTTTCTTTTTAACGACAGGATCATGCGCCAAACTCCATTCGTAAATCTCCCAAATTATGATGTTTCCCATCACTCACCGTAGCAGACAGTCATGAGATTATAATTACAAGACATTTTTAAAGTGTTTGTGAGTAGTTTATAAATTCGGCATATGTATACACCACAGATGAGCACGTTATTGGAGGAGAAATCCCGAGCTTGATGCTCGTCGCCACCGCCCGTCATGCTACATTACAGCTTGTTAAAATTATTAAATGTCTTTATATTATGAGTTAAATTAATGCCGAATTAAATAGAATGGAGGGCACCGATTGTTTAAATGTTTTAAAGCAGGTATTTCCAGACATATGCGTACAGACGTGAAGCAACAATGAAAATGCAGACTTTTAAATGGACCCTGGTGTGGCTCGCTCTGTCTTTACAAAAGACTGCAAAGCGCAAATGGGCCGGACTCCTGGGGGCCTAAATACGCACACACCAGACCAGGATCAGAATTAAAGACAGCAGGTATTAAATGCAGCCAGAGGCTGGTTTAGGCAGGAGATCTGCAGCTGTCTATTGTTGGATAAAAAGAGCACTTGTTCAGAATTGAATGTGTTGTTTCAGCAGAGTTAACATTGTGCATGTGGGCGCAGGTTTGACCCTGACTACTACACTCTACATTTAAAGACTTTTTTGCATGTTAAACATGACTCAGTTTAGAAATTGTTCCTGTTTCTCTTTGTACATTTAATCATATTTTCTCAAAACCAACTGCTTCGATATCGCTTTGTTTCCAACCTCCAGCTCCACAGGTGCTAACGTCCATCATTCCCGCCCTCAATCATGGCGGATAAGAACACCAGGATCGCCATCGTCAACCATGACAAATGCAAACCTAAGAAATGCCGTCAGGAGTGCAAGAAGAGCTGCCCGGTCGTCCGTATGGGTGAGTGTGGAGATGATCGCACTGACAGCGCAAACTAAAGTTAAAGAAAAATGTGTCTAAACATGAACCGTGTTTGTCTGCAGGTAAACTGTGTATTGAGGTGACTCCACAGAGTAAGATAGTGTGGATCTCGGAGTCTCTGTGCATAGGCTGTGGCATCTGCATCAAGGTAATCATAGCGCCCGGATATTTAGCAGGAAATGATCCTTTCAGACTGCTTTTAGCCACAACGTTTAAACTATTAGGGTCACTTTTTGAAGTTTGTTTTGTGACTTTTTCTCCTTGCAGAAATGTCCGTTTGGAGCACTGTCCATCGTTAACCTTCCCAGCAACCTGGAGAAGGAAACCACACACAGATACTGCGCCAACTCCTTCAAACTGCACCGGTACGGCGATAAACCTCTCCAGTCTGTTTACCTTCTCCTCACAGCTGAGCAGCGTTTCCTCTGACATGTTACAAAAACCTCGGGAAACAGGTCGGGAATGAAATTCCAGTGTAGCTGTTATTCTTAGATCGCTCCCTTAGTTCTGACCACCTCCGCCATGTGCTGTTATTTTAATTTTATTTATAACTGGTCAATAGATTTGTGCCTCCAGCTTTTTAGTTTTTGTTTGGAGAGTCCACAGATTCTCAGCCTGAAGGCTGCACATCAGGTGAGGTGTGATTTTGTAGCACTGTCCAACACGGACTTCTGCTGGAACATCTCGAGGGATCTGAGGAGAAAAAAAATCTCCCTTTGACTTTACGGCTCCATGAAAATAAAATCAAAGTGAAGAATCGCTGTTTTGACCTCCTGGAGGAGATTCAGGATCTGTGGAAGGGAATAGAGCTCCACGGTGACGATCTCAACACTCTGGGAAGTTTATGTCCACTTGGTTCCACACCACCCGTACTCTGAATATACTCAACAAAACTGGAGAGCCGCTGTCTATGTAGCCAATCCTGAGCATTTGGTGCGCTGTCATGTAAATTCTCTGCTGACGAGTCTGCATGGCCACTAAATCAGAGCGGCATGGGAACATCCGCACGGAACCTTATATTAACCGTCTGTTGACGACATTTACGTCATTTTACGTAAGCGGACCCTAACGGGCTCGTGGAGCTGGACAGAGTCATTCCAGATTAAAGAGAGGCAGCTGAATGACATCGAGGATCGGCACAAAACTGATACTAAATGATGAAATTATTCGATTATTAGCTTACGTTGAAGTCTGTCATGGTTGGTCAAGATGTTTATAGTGTGTGTGTGTGTGTGGTGCAGGCTGCCTATCCCCCGGCCCGGTGAGGTTTTGGGGCTGGTGGGGACCAACGGTATCGGCAAGTCCACAGCTCTGAAAATCCTGGCCGGAAAACAGAAACCAAACCTGGGGAAGTTCGATGTGAGTGTTTACACATGACAGACACGCACACACTCACAGACAGGCAGTCATGTTGCTGCTGGCCTCAGGAGATAATGTTTGGGTGGAGTTGCCATTTTTGGTTTGCTGGCCATCAGTTTAGCAAGAGGAAAAGATTAAGGTGTGCCTCCACCAACCGGTCGGGTAACTTAATCAGGAAAAGCCCTCCTGACTCCTAATGATAGTTGAAATCTTTAGCCAGAGCCAAAAGAAAATTCTTGATTAGCATCTAAAGGGCCATTTAAAACAAAACACCTCCCTTGTGATTCAGTTTGACTCATTTACTCATGTTGTTCAGCTCATTCATTGTAAAACCATGACTTACTGATACTGACTGCAGTTTTTGTGCTTTTGTAAATTGTTTTCTTTTAAGTATCCTTACAAGTCCCATATTTCCTATTTGTAAAGTAGAACCATTTGCACATCTGTTTCATGAGACAGATGTGTAGCGAGGAACAGACATCGGTGACATTTACACCGTAAACCTTTTTTTGCCTGAAACGTTGCGAACAAATGAACTTATGCAGGACAACACACTGAGTCATGGTTACATGGACTCTATCAGCCCAGCTTTGCATGATTCAGATTCAAAGTAATGCTTCTTTTTCTTATACTAGGCCTCAGTGCAGACACTCAGTTCATCATCCTGGATCTGATACAGACCCCGGAGTTTTTCACCCTCAGGGATCATTTCCACACATTGGCCTCGTTATTGGAAGCTTTGTGTTTTAATGATCCGTACTTTGAAATCCCAGAATCCTCCAGACTGGCAGGAGATCCTGACCTACTTCAGAGGGTCCGAGCTGCAGAACTACTTCACCAAAATCTTGGAGGACGACCTGCGGGCCATCGTGAAGCCGCAGTACGTCGACCAGATCCCAAAGACCGTTAAGGTTCCCGACTTTTCCTTGAATATATCGTTCCTGTTGGCATGGGCGTTTGCTCTGAGGGCCGGTTGTAATTGTTCGTCTCCGCCTGCAGGGGTCAGTAGGGGCCATCCTGAGCAGGAAAGATGACACAGACACACAGGACCTCGTCTGCGAACAGCTTGGTACACACACACACTTAATTACAAGCTGAAGAACCTTCATGTGGAAGCATTTACACCCTGACTGTAAACAGTGAATTCCGTTATAAACAAACACAATTGCGTGTTAGTATTTTTAGGCTGATACACACTGTTTACTCCTGTGAGGACCATGTGACACGTCACAGGACCTTTTATTGGAACAGATTTATTTCATGGGTCATACTTAAAGGAAGTGTGTGTCTCAGTGTGGAGCTGATAAACTAGTTTGTTTGCAGAAACCGTTATTCATAAAATAATCCCACAAAAGCAGCGTTTAATCCCAGGGATTTTCCCTCTTTTAGGGAATGTTTGGTCGTTTCTTTTGTTTTGTTTTGTTTTTTTGAATGCTGTGTATAAACAACATTTCTAATTGCGTCTCTGTGTTTGTCCACAGATCTGAGCCACCTGCGGGAGAGGAACGTGGAGGATCTTTCCGGAGGAGAGCTGCAGAGGTTCGCCTGTGCTGTCGTCTGCATCCAGAAAGCCGACATGTGAGGAAACAGCCTGAAAGTTTATTTATTTAATATTTAAAAAAACGTTGTATTGTTTTGTCTGTGAGCTGAGAGCCGAGCTCGCAGACTGACCGCTGTCCTCTTGTTTCTGCTCCTCTGCTGCAGTTTCATGTTTGACGAGCCGTCCAGTTACCTGGATGTTAAACAGAGGCTGAAGGCCGCCATCACCATCCGCTCGCTCATCACCCCCGACAGGTTTGTCACTTCAAAGCTTCGGTTTGATCCCTGGAGGCGCGGCACCGCTCCTAAACGTGATGTTGCGTTGCAGGTACATCATTGTGGTGGAGCACGACCTGAGCGTGCTGGACTACCTGTCGGACTTCATCTGCTGTCTGTACGGAGTCCCGAGCGCCTATGGAGTTGTTACCATGCCCTTCAGCGTCAGAGAGGGTAAAAACATTATTGCAGTACATCTCTGTAAACTTCTGTGAAGAAATGAGTGGTGGTATTTGTCCTTAATACTACGGTCGCTGGCATTTTCTCTAAATGGACCCAAAGCATGTGCTGATCTTCCTGCATCCTTCCTCCAGGTATCAACATCTTCCTGGACGGTTACGTCCCCACGGAGAATCTCAGGTTTCGCGAGACGTCGCTGGTCTTCAAGGTGGCTGAGACGGCCAATGAGGAGGAGGTGAAGAGACTCAGGCACTACCAGGTCAGTTTATGTGCCTAATCTCTGAATCACTGCTCATCTGCTCCAGCTCGTTGTTTTCTTTTTGTTCTTCCTCCCCTACTACTTTCATTTCCTGTCATGTTTTTCTTTTCAAAATAAAAGCTTCATCACACGGGGCTGTAATCCTTCATCCACCGCTTCCTTTTCTTTCTTGAGCTTTTTCGTCTTGTGGGTTTAGAAATGTCGTCATTAACCCTTTAAAGCCCACTGCAGGACCAAGTCTGTTCATTTTTGAGATACACAAATTTTTATAAACTGCAAGAAAAATGAAAATAAATATTATTGTTCACAATTTGCAAAAAAAAAAAGCCATAGAAAAATGAGCTGAGCCGCTTTGTTGAATGTTTGATTCTTTGTTGTCGTTCAGTATCCGGACATGTCGAAGACGATGGGCGAGTTCACGCTGGACATCAAAGGAGGAGAGTTCACAGACTCTGAGATCATGGTGATGCTGGGAGAGAACGGTGAGCCGCGCTCAGGGTTTAAGTTTAAATCACTGTGGTCAACGTTTCAAAACGTTTTTTAAATTTAACATTTCAGATGTTTCATTTAGAAGCAGCTTCGAAGGCCGTCACATATTTTATCATTTCCAACCCAATTAAAAAAAAAATCTAAATTAACGGGTCTGAACCTTTAATTTTTTTTAAGTCAGTTATTTAATTTCGGAGAAGAAAAGTTGAACAATATGAAAAATCTCGTAGCTCAGACGAGCTCATTTAAAATGACACTAAAGAAGGAGAGTAATGAAATATAACAAAAACATGGATCGTTTTGTTTCCTCTGACTGTTTCTCTCTACGTCAGTACGACTGCATTTCTCACAAAAATGAAAAAGTCGACACGTGCATGTTTGAAAGTGTGTATTAATGTGTGTGTGTGCTTGCAGGCACAGGGAAGACGACCTTCATCAGGATGTTGGCCGGTGGGCTCAGACCTGACGGAGGAGGTGAGTCTCTCTCAGATGAAGCCGGATTAAACCGGACGCACGCGCTGACCCTGAGCTTTGTCTTTCAGGCGAGGTTCCCATCCTGAACGTCAGCTATAAGCCTCAGACCATCAGCCCCAAGTTCAAGGTCAGCTCTCTTTTTCTAACCGCGGACCCATTACAGGATCATCCATCCGTCTGTTTCACTGCTTTCAGCCTGCTGATTGATTTTTGTCAGCAAACTGTGAATTTTCAAAAATCCCTGAAACAGAAATCCAGGGTTCGGAGTCGGAAGACTTTTAAATAAAGTTGAAGCAGACTTTTACCATCATTCACATCATGAAAAACAAACTAAAATGTGATTCATCAGATTAAACATTTCAAGTCTGTGTGCAGCGAGGTCAGGTTTTCTGATGGAGTCGAGTGTGTTTCACGTTTTCAGGGCAGCGTCCGAGCTCTGCTGCACGAGAAGATCAGAGACGCCTACACGCACCCACAGTTCATCACCGACGTCATGAAGCCGCTGCAGATCGAGAGCATCATCGACCAGGACGTAAGAGAGAGACACACACACACACACATTCTCGTTTTGATATCTTAGTAAGGACATCTAATTAACATAATGCTTTCCCTAGGCGCTTACCATAACCGTCAGCCTAACTGTAACCCTGACACTAAAACCACATTTTGAGTCTCAAAAATGCCTTTAAACTCCTGAGGACAGGCACTTTGTCCTCATTAGTGACTGTCAGTCCCCACTAGTAGAGTAAGTTTTTGGTCCCCACAAAGATGTCTAAACAGGTACACACACACACTAACCTGATCTTTGTCCTGTTTGAGGCGCCGATCCATCTTTTTCCATTTTACTTTGTTACTTGTGTGTAATCAGACTCCATTTAAACATAATTAAAATAAAATGTAAGGAGACTTTTTGAGCCGCCTGGTGGGTAGAAAGCATTTTCTAATGAGACATGATGAGGACGGAGTGATGAAGCTGCCTCTGCTCCGCCCACAGGTGCAGAACCTGTCCGGAGGTGAGCTGCAGAGAGTCGCCCTCACGCTCTGTTTGGGAAAACCGGCCGACGTGTACCTCATCGACGAGCCCTCCGCCTACCTGGACTCCGAACAGCGATTGATGGCTGCCAGAGTCATCAAGAGGTACGAGCTCCTCTCCCTGCTCCTCTTTCAGCTCCGCTCCACCTCCTCCTGTTTATCCTCACACACAAGCATTAACAAATCCGCAGCGAGCGGCTTAAAACTCGGGATTTCTTTTCAATTTTACCTTGATGCAAAGTCAGACGAGAGCGCGTCTTAATAATCAGATTTCAGGTAATCTCCTCGTTTCAGCTTTATTCTTGGACTCTGTGAGTAGCTTTGCATGATTTACAGCTCAAACAGCTCAACAGTATTTTGGGGGGGTTTTGTTATTTGATTGGTTAATGTTCGCAGCAGTGGAAGATGGTAAGAAGTGTCTGTCACGTCGCAAAATATGTAATTAAGGAGGAAAACTTCCACATTTGATGACCTGAAACGGTCTAATTAGGCCTCGTTGTTGGTTGCAGTCGCGTGTCTCTGCCCGCGTGTGGCGCCGTTGTGTGACGCATCTTTTATTCGCAGGTACATCCTCCACGCCAAGAAGACAGCATTCGTGGTGGAGCACGACTTCATCATGGCGACCTACCTGGCCGACAGAGTCATCGTGTTTGACGGGATTCCCTCCAAGAAGACTTCGGCCAACACGTAAGACAAGCCGCTGAGTCTGAGCCGCTTTGTCAGCTTTCCGACCGCCGCCATGGTAACAGGATGTTTGATCTTTTTTTTCTTTCTTTTTTTTCAGGCCTCAGAGTCTGCTGGCCGGGATGAACCGCTTCCTGTCGCTGCTGGAGATCACATTCAGGAGAGATCCAAACAACTTCAGGCCGAGGATCAACAAACTCAACTCCATCAAGGTAACGCCGCGACCCGACCTCCATGTTTGTTTGAACACACTGACCGTCACACATGGACAGATTCTTGACACGTAAACGCTGCGCTTTATTTTTCACCACACCTCAAACATATGTGTAGTAGAATCATCGAATGAGGTTTAATTGAAACATAGAAGTTAATTTTAAGGTATTTCCAACAACAGCAGAGAGGATTCGAGACGTTGCTGTAGTTGGTCTGATGTTTAATTCTGTCTGTGAGCTTCTTCAGTCACGGTGTTTCAGACTGTGGTGTGAACATCAGAGTATAAACCAGTGTCTGTGACGACGCAGACAGATGGCACATAAGATTTCACAGTCAAAAATTTATGTAACATCAGATGAAATGTGATGAAATTATGAACAACCCACCATCAGCACGGTCACAGCGAGACTCGTGGGACACGAACAAATAAAACCCTAACGAGCTTCGGCCTCGTTAGGGTTCATACTCGCCGTACAACAAAAGTGACGCCGTTTCAGCCAGTCGTACATTTCCTGATTTTTGTAACCTGTTTACGATCGTGATGGTTTTTATCGGCATTTAGTGACGTCAGTGCAGACGCTCACAGATCGTACTGAGGGACACCAGTGCGAGGCTTCTCATCCTCCTCAGCAGTGATGTGGAGGTTTTGTGTGAGTGGTGACACATGATGGGTCCTTGCCCGTCAACGCCGGTATAAATGATACAGAGCTGTGGTGACATCACCGTGACCTGCGCCCTGCCTCACAGGTGTAAGGGATGCTCAGAGCTCCGCACAGGAGAGTCCAGCTGTGATCGGTGCCGTGCTTCAGCCAGGCTGAATTCAATTTTCTTCAGATCTGAGAGTCTTACATGACAAAGCTGCAGCGGGTAGATCCACAAACTGGATTTATTTTGATTTGCGACATTCCTGACTCAACCCAAAGGACATTTCTTTAAAGCTGAATCTAACAAATAAAACCCTAAAAAATAAATAAAAAACCTAAAATAAACATGTAAACCGGTACATTATAGAGAGGAAAAGCAACAAAACCATCTTGTTTTAGAGGAGCATCTGACTGTAGTGCTTTTTAATTTATTATTTTTTCATAAATATATTTAAGTTCAGGCTCATTTCCAGCTCCATGTTGTTATTTCTTGGAGACTGTTAGCTTTACAGGTCAAAATAATCCTCATTTGTCTTGGTCACACATGCCCATGCTGCAGTGTGATTGGCTCTGTGTTTTAGTCCACTGTTGCCAGGCAACATGATGACATCATATGTCATGCGTAACAAGTTTTGCATCAACAAGTTTTGCTGAAATTAAACCGATGTGATGCTGTTACAAAGTGTTGCAGGTGCATAAATACTCCAAATGGGTCATTTTAGCATACTGGAAGGTGGTTGCTAGGCAACAAGATGACATGATATGTGATAAAGATGAAGCTGCGTACACGCTGGAAGCGACAGGGCGACCAGAGACCATAAAGTCAGTGACATTCGACGAAATAACAGCTGATGACATGAGTGGGGTGGGAACCAAAATAGACTTGAATCAACTTACGGGCGAACCAATGAGAGCGAAGAACACCGCTGACCGACATACGACCTGGTAGTGTTAGAGGGTTACCTAGGCAACTGGACCCTGGAATGTTCCCAGGCGATCGGTTGTCGGCTTCAAGGCGACGAGCGACTCACTGACAGTGTGAACGCAGCTGAAGAACCTCGTGTACCGAACTCTTGATCGCGAGTTTGCAGATACTGAGCACTTTTAGCTCCGCCCCTTTAAGCAGACTTTCTTCTGATTCGCTGATTTTTGCCTGAAAGCCTTGGATTTGACCTGACGGCTCTAATCCTGAGGTCCCTCGACCCGCTCAGAGGCATTTAGTATTTTCTCTGAATCTGTTCAAACCCGAGGAAGCGTCCGGTGCTCCTCCGGTTTCACTGAAGACGACTCTTCCACCGTTACATGTGATCATTTTAGAGCTTTTACTGTGCTGAGCTGCAGTCGTGGTTATTAGAGATAATAATTAGAAAAATGTAGCCCTCCCAGTATTATATATGCTATATTATATATGCTGCTGCACTACATGGAAATCTTTATGTAGAGGGGTAGACAGAAAAATGGAAACAGCTTTAACAGTGATGTCAGTGAGGAATCAAAGTCTGACCTTTGACCTCTGCCTCATCTCTCTGCAGGACACGGAACAGAAGAAGAGCGGGAACTATTTCTTCCTGGACGACTAAGACGGCGTCCCACCTGACCAACGGCGACTTCCCGGCCGCATCTTGGCGCCCGCGCACGCCCGAGCGTTATAACCTCGACATTTCATGGCCGACGTGCCAAACAGCAGACATATTAAAACTTTAAATAAAAAAACATTTAAGAAAAACAAAGAAACATCAGCCTACATGTACCAGGCTGCGTTCAGTAGCCAGCAATGTTGTGAAGTGTTTAAAAATAAAGTGCATTGCGTTGTGTGTGTGTGTGTGCGTCAGCCTGAACATGCTCGGCTGAATTCAGAGGCAGCGAGAACATTTTAACACCCGTACATTTACAATCAGAATAAACTGATGCTTCCTGAAACAGGAACACTCTGTGTGTCTTTTGTTTGTGAACACTGAAGCCTTACAGACTCAAGGCTAACGCAACTTAATTCAGTTTTATTTGCAAAATCACAACAGTTGCTTGTAGGCGCTTTATATTGTAGACCCTACAATCATATGACTGCAAATGCTTTGGTGACAGTGGGAAGGAAAAATTCCCTTTTAACAGGAAGAGACCTCCAGCAGAACCAGGCTTGGGGAGGGACGGCCATCTGCTGTAACCGGTTGGGGGTGAGGGGAGGAACACAGAGTGACAACCATTCAGACTCTGATTCACACCTACAGGCGATTTAGATTCACCAGTTAACCAAACCAGTCACTGCAAGTCTTTGGACTGTGGGAGGAAGCCGGAGTACCCGGGAAACCCCAGAAACGCCCCAGGATTTGAACCTTCTTGGTGTGAGGCAGCGGTGCCAACCTCTGTGCAGAAACCGAGGAGCTGAAATATGGTTTAGAGGCATTTTCATGAACTCTGATCACCTCTGCTCTAAAGGGTGTAATCAGTTCTACAAAGGGGCCACATGAGAAACTGGGACTGTTGTGGAGGGCCTCACCAATAAACTGGACTTTTTGTAGTTGCAATTTACAGACATTCCCTAAACACACCACGTTTTAGTCATGGAGAAAGAGCAGCTATAAATAAACAGAGTGTATGCCTGTTACCAGTTATCACTTCCTGAGCCCAGTAGTTATGTCATGTTGCTGCACATGATGTGCAGAGATCATCGTGAAGTTTCATGTAAACTGGATGATGTTATGATACATATGATATCGTCCTGCTTCCACTGGGTGGCGCTCTAACAGCGACCTAATATTGGCATGTAGATGTCTCCAGAGTGGGATTCTTGCAGGGCAGATTTAACAATGTTTGGGGGTATTTCAGCCTTTATTGTGAAAGGACAGTGAAGAGACAGTGGACAGCATGCAGTCAGCAGCCTCAGGGTGGATTCAAAGCTGGCCTCTGAGTTAGCCTTGTGGCAGACAGAGAAAAGGAAACTGTCTGTGGTGACTTCCTCCTTGACTTATCACTGTCAAAAGAATTTCAGAAAACTTGGCCTTGAGTTCGAGGTCACTGAGATTTTTAGTATGAAACTCCTACGTTCCACGTCCTGTTGTTTTCACAAACTTGGGTGTTCACATCTCCCGCCTGCCCAACAGTGACACTGAGCTAAGCTTTCCAAAACAAGGTAGTTGATCAGAGTTCACTGGTGTTTCATTCAATTACATCATTTAAAAACTGCACTTTGCATTTACTCACATTATTTTTGTCTAATAATAAAGTTTGATGACCTGAATCAGTGCTTCACAGCACTGCAGGTGATGATCAAAACCCATGAAACCTCTGTGGTGATCAACCCCCCCCTCCAATATTTTTATAAAGAGGTTCGTTGTGCATTGCAGTAGTTACTACGATATGCTAATATAAGATTAAGATACTTTGTTCACCCAAAAACCAACCAACAGCTCCAGAGGCAGCATCTGAGCCAAAGGTTTATTTATTCAACCACATAGAAAATCAAATCCAAACAGCACGTTTTTGTTCTGTACAGCAGTGTTTCTCCGAGCACAGAGAAGTAATCGCAGCAAACATAAGGCACTGGATCTGAGGTTAGACGACCAGAAACCAGCAGACGGACCTGAAAGAAAGGGAAAACATCCACGCACAACTCACAGTGACAAACAGCCTGATGGGCGCTTACAGCAGCAGCAGTTCTTACACTCGTTTCCAGCTCGCTCCCCTTGGCTTTTTGCTTCCCCCCCCGCACTGATACACTGAGCTCCCAGTATTTATAACGACAAAAAACAAACATGAGAAATTTATCCTTGACTCATCGGAGGAAGACTTCTGCAAATAATTTTAGAGAGAGGAGCAGACAGAGCGCTTTGTGTCTGTGCTTACCTTAGCATAGAGACATGGGCACAAACAGCTAGCCGAGCATGCCCATTTAAAGCTTGTTAGAGTGTGCAAAAACTGAATCTGGGGTTTGATGGGCTCACCTGTGCTAAACTAGCTAGCTGTGTGTAAAAACTGAAGTGGGAAAAAATTTGGTTTAACTTATTAGATGTTATTTATATACAAAAATGCTAACTTTCACCGGACAGTCATGGCTTTTCCCACTGCTTCGTGCTCAACTAACTAGCTTGATGTAAAAATAGGAGTGGAAAGAATTAAAAAAACACAAAAAACATATGGTTTTAATAGAGAGTTACTAAAAGAATTATTTATATGGGAAATAAGAAAATGCTACTTTATACCTCAAGGTTTTTTTTACGAAGTTAGCTAACTAGCTTTGCTAAGCTGTGCTAAATAACTATATGTACAATAGAAATAGTATGGTTTTATGCAAGTTTTTTTTAATGTGTCATGTAGAAAAATTATATTTATAGTCATAACTGATTTCCCACTGCTCAGTGCTAAGCTAACTAGTTTGATATAAAATATAAGTTCGGCTATCTAACGCTAGTTAGCGTTAACTGTGATAATAGAAATAGAGGGGAAAGTATGGTTTTAAGAGACAGTTACTAAAATGTATTTATATAGCAATGGTAATTTGTGCCTTACTGATCCTTTTTCACTATTTGCTTTACTTTGCTAAGCTATGCTAGGTAGCAAGCTGTATGTAAAAATGAAAGTATTGTTCTATGCCAGTTTCATTAAATTATTTTTTTTAAACGTAGCAAAATGCTACACATAGTCTTCACTGATTTTCCGTTGCTTTATGCTAAGCTAAACTGCTACAGACATGAAAGCATTACCTCTCAGGCAATAAAAAGCTAATAAACATATTTCCCAAAATCTCAAACACAACCAGTAAAGAAACCTGTACATTCATCATGTCAACACAGTGGCTAACTTTTTTAGATCATTCACAATCCTCGTAAACAAACTTTGAGCTCGACATTCATTTAATCCATTTGTCTGAGTGATAAGAAATAGTGCTAACATGCTATGCTAATGCACTTAAAAGAAAAGAGGAGGATAGTGTTTATGTTGTGATACAAAGCAATAAGCTTATTGATTCAGAGGCAGCAAAACACAAATGGAGTTACAGATTTTCCGACTTAGGTCCAGACTGCATTTCCATGGCTGCCGGTCTACACCAATCAGATCTCCAGAAAAAAGCAAAAGAAAGAAAGAAAAAAAAATCACCACCTGTGTCCTCTTCTCTCATTGGCTCAGAGGTAATACCTTCTCTCACGAGGATATCCCATATGGGCAGGGTTAGGTTGAATATAGTTAAACCCCACCCCCACATCTCTCTCCTGTCTACTCCTGTACACCTCCCTGGTTGGATCATAGCCACCCCTTCCTCTGCCTCCTCTCCCTCCTCTTCCTCTGTGGGGCCTCCTCTGCCCTCTGTAGTTTGGCACCATCGTTTTAAACCCCTCCATCTCCTCCCAGTCGTCCTCAGTGCTGCAGCCCACAGAATGATTGTCTGCCATGGTGAAGGGCTTCATATAGCCGCCCCTCTGGCTCTGTTCATACACGTTGGTGGCGTGGACTGGTTTCCGGGTACGGAAATGTGACGGAGAGCCGGGGCTGCTGCTGCTGCCTTTCATGGCTCCCATGGAGACGTCCTTAATGTGCGGGTCAGAAAGCAGAGCAACCTGAGAGCGATACAGAAGGAAGTCCTGTTACAAGAGGATATGATGCAGCACACCCTTCAAAATAAAACACCTAATAATAAAACGCTACCAGGATGCTCTGGAATGTCAGATTTTTTAAATAAAAGCCAAAAGGTAGAGAAATTTAATTGGTTTCTTTAAACTCTAAGATTTACATACTAAGAGCCAGTTAGTTAGGGGCAATGTTAAAGGATGGTTTAGAGTGTCTTTTTTTTTTCAAAATAAAAGCATACAATTTCTTAAGATGTCATCAAGATGATTTGACGTAAGCCTTTCAAAACAAATCACTTGGTTATGAAAAGCTACCAGGGAGTTCAGAAATGTGACACTTTTCACATTATGGAAACTGTCAGATTTCCATAATAAAAGCCAACACCTGGCTACAGGAATTTGAAGGATGCATTTCTGTGCTCTTTTAAAGATAAAAGCTACTTATAACTACTTATTAGATATTAGAGTTTCAAAATCAAAATTAATTAAGTTAATTTGATAAAGTTATCAAGTTGCTCAGAAAAATACGTACTATGGGCATGTCGTTAAGTGGCGGATCCACCAGGAGCACCGCTCGTGTCAAACTCTCTCCCGGATCTTTCTTGATGCCTATCAGGAAAACAAAACTAATTAAAGAAATTTTCCACCCGAAATTTAAAGGAATAACAGCTTGAAATGTAAGGACTTCATCACCCAGAATTCCTACTTACCATAACTGGATGGGACCATCACTGATCGGTTACTGTTGGTATTGGGAATGTTAGGCACAGCGGCGCTGTCCAGAGGACCGGAGATGTGGATGCTCCCGTGGCCAAGCATCGTGTCCCCGTCGGTAGATTGAAGCTGGTGCTGCTGCATCGCCCCCTGGCTCACCTGGAGCTCCTGGTGGGTGGATGCAGTTTGGTATGCCAGAGAGGAGGGGCTGTACGGACCCATGGCTGCGGGGTACACCGGGACCCCCACGCCCTGATTTGGGTGGTAACCCTGAGATGAAGGCGGGGGACCCGAGTACGGCGGAGGTGGGGAAAGATACCCAACTGAGTAGCCTGGGTTTCGTGGAGGCATCTGTTGCCATGGCATCCTGGGGGGTTGTGGCTGGGTGATGGGGTACCTGGCCTGGCTGAAGGAGGGTTCAGCCAGAGGGGGGGGCTCATCGAGCGGAGCCTGGTTGTCATACTGAGGGGGCACCGGTGCTGCAGTGGGAAGGTACTGGTGAGGCAGGTAACCCTCCTGCGGGTTGGTGGGGGGGTTGGAGGGGGTGCTGGAGGGAAGGCAGTGTGGGGACGGGGAACGGGAAGATGGCTTGGGCTGCATGGCATGGGCCTGCTGCAGGGGGACGAGGTACAGATATGGTGGGTATATGGGCATGGAGTAGGCCTGCAGAGGAAGAGAGCAGAGGCAGGACTCAATGTCAGCCCCTCGTTATTTTACTTCGTTTAATGTTCATCAAAAATAAGTTTTAGAACTTAAAAAAAGTTTTTTTATTTTAATAAAATCAAAGTACATCTTGTTGTGCTTGGCATTATTTTTACATAATTTACCTCCGTAAAATCTGTGTGAACAATACCCGTTGCTAGGCAACCGGGCATGCCGCATCAGCAGTCATTGTTTACGAGGTTGTATTTTTTTTCTTTTCTTTTAATACCACCTTTCACCCTCTTCTCCAAACCCAGTCTGTTTTTTTGTGGGTGTGCGTTTGTGTGTCTGTTGGAATAAAGCCCAGTCTTACGTCTTACCTTAACGCCCAAGTTGAAGAAAAACCTCAAGATGTTGACATCTGAGGAGAAAAAACACACGGACACAAAGTCCTGGTCAGATATCTTGTTCATGGTGTTGCTCACTGTACTGACACATCGCAGCCTCTACTTTTACTGCATGAAAACACTGACCATTAAACTACAACACTAATCTCTAGTCTATTTAAGCTGCTTTGTATCACAGGGAAGCAGCAGCATGTTTTTTTTGCCTAACCCTGCCTATATGGTTGCCTTCATGCACATCTGTGATCAGAACAGAGTATTTTCTTTGCCTAAATGGTGTAAAAAGAGTTTTTGTGGAAGGACAGGTGTTTTCCGCAGGGGAAGTCTGTGTAGGACACGCAGTGCTGATTAAATTAAAGCGCATGGATATTTTCTTATGTTTTCCCTGCTCGAATCTGCTGCAACACTTTTGTCATGCCTCGTTTTTATTCATTATTTTGTTTGAGTTTGACAGCCAGCACCGTCTTTAAATATACAGCTGCGAGTCTCGGAGTACGACACAGACATGGCTCTGACAGCTGATCTGATCTTTCAATTTTCTATGGCGACACTTGACGTGGTTATTTAGAATTTAAGGACTCTTTGGTGTGGCTCACCTGTGGGCAGGTCATCCCCGGACTTGTTGGAAGAAAGGTTTGGAGTCGCAGCTATCTCGCCTCTCTCTCCCTGGGGGAATCCAGGATAAAGGAGGTCCTGGTAGAGCTGGGACATCTGCGGCAGGGGGACGGCTCCAGGGAGAGGCTGAGGAGGAGGAGCAGTATGAGGGGGGTGAGGTGGGGATGGCTTCTCGGAGGCAGGAGGAGCTTGAGACTCAGGTGCAGACTGGGGCTGCTGTGGTGGGGCTTCGGTTTGAGTCTGGGAAACAATGGCGGAGGCAGAGAGAGAAAGGGAGGGATGTGGGACCTGGGAGGGGTGAGGAGCCTGGGCAGGGGGCTGAGGAAAGGAGGCCTGGGGGTAGGAAGCCACAGGAGGATAAGAGGTCTGAATGTGGGGCTGGAGGTCGGTCGGAGGCGGGACGGGCGTCTCTGTGCCGGACTGCGGCTGATCCTGGGGCTCGTTCAGCATCATGGGTGGGCCCGGGATTTGTGGTAGAGAAGCCTGGATTTGGGGTAAAGAGGACTCTGCTTGTTTCTCAGCTGAGGGCACAGAGACCTGGGTCTGGACCTCAGGTGGAGGAGTTTGACTTTGGAACGCTTGAGATGCTACCAGAGGGCCTCCAGATTTTGGTAAAGAATCTGAAAGAAAGAGAGAAGACATGAAGACAAGAGGGTAAATTACTGACGTGCCAGCTGCTGATACATTTACAAAACAGTCAAAATTAAGCACAAACTAAGGGGTGAGAACAAATATTGTTCATTAAAACTTCAAAATCTATTCGTTATCTGTAAATCACATTACTGCTTTTAGTGTTATGTTTATTAAAATCTAGCTGAAAAATGAAAAACAACCCTCAAGTTCCAAAAGCTACAGTTCCTCTAGTGGCCACTGGAGGCTGAGTGAGTCCAGGCCTACATTAAAATGCCCAACAACAGAAATAAACCTGTTACAGCACAGTACAAAAATCCAGTTCTGCTTCTTTGGATCGTTTCACCCTTCAGAACAACTCTACCTGTATTTTCTTCATTCATAATTCACCTGCTGGAGTTTATAAAGGCTTAAAGTTGAGCCCTATAAGGGGCGTGGCCACTTTCACTGTTAGCTGGGTGGGTACTAGCCCCAAAAAACCTAGTCACACTGGCTATAGCCATTGTTTAAATACAGTCTTTGTTTACTACCAAACACCCAGAGCCTGAAACACCTGGGCAGCCCTAAAAATGATGGAATAGTAATAAACAAAGGTCTTATTTTGAAAGGCACATATGATTTAAAAGGATTTTAACCCGAAAAATAAGCTTGAAAATCAGTTTTCGCTGGTTTAAACAGTGAAAATCTGTTACTCAGTGTCAGTCTGGGAATATCTGTGTAAGTATTTACTTCTGTCAACAGCTTGTGGTCTAAACTGTGACGCAAGGCTGAAACTGTGAACAGATTTCTTACTCGTGGTTGGAGCTGGAGCAGGTGGAGCCTCCCGGACTTCAGCTGAAGGATGAATTGGGGAGGAGGAGGAGGAGGGTGGAGTCTGGGAGCGGAGGAGAGAAGCGATAGGCGGAGAGGAGTGGGCGGTGGGGAAGCCTGGTGCAGCTGTGGGAGGGGAAGCGATGGGAGTGATGAAAGTGGGAGGAGGAACTGAGGAGGAAGGAGAAGGAGAGGTGGTTGGCTTAGGAGGAAGAAGAGATGCAGGGGGGAGTTTAGAGGATGAGGAGGAGGTGGGTGAAGCTGCGGGGAGAACGGGGGTGCTGTAGGAGAAGGCGGATGATGGGACAGAGGGAGGCAGCGGTGCTTCGCCTTTTAGAGGTTTAGCAGTCGGGGCAGCAGCAGGAGGAGCAGCAGGAGGAGGAGGAGAGCCCGGCGCAGCAGCAGCTGAGGCGTAGGAAGGTGTGTTTGTTTTTGCAGCCGGAGCTGCTGAAGTGAGTGGCAGGCTGACAGAGGGGCTCGCGTTGTTTGGCGTCAAGGCCTTGACAGAGCTCAGCCCCGAGGGGGTGGAGTCAACAGGCTTAGCAGCAGGAAGGGCGGGGCTGGTCATGGTGTCAGGTGCAGCAGGTGTAGTGGTTGTAGAGGCTGCCGTAAGAGGTGGGATGGAGGATTTGGGTTTGTCCCCAGCAGAAGGAGACAGAGCTCTGACGTCTTCAACGGGGCTCTTCTGTAAAAGGACAGAGCAGCAGCGATCAGACTCCAGGTTTTAAAATCCAGACAGTCCCTGAAGGTCTCAGGTAACACTTCAACAAGCTAATGCGCAGAAAAAACAGCTGCTCAGCTTCTGGGGTCGCGTGGAAACTTCAGATTTGATAGATCATATATGGAGTGACCCATACTCCCCATAGAGCCCAGGTATGAACCAAACTGTAGTTCTGAAGAACTCATGCACTCGTAGGCATTTTCAAATTTTCAGAGGTTTTTTATTGATATAAAAATGACCTCATGGTCTCACTCTGACAGACCCAGCAGCATCCATGTGCTGATAATCAAACGCACTTCATTAACTGATCATGAGCGAGTCGAGCACCTCTATAAAACAGAAGTTTTGTCAGTTTGCTGGTCTGCAGCATTAAGGTGTGTGATAACACAATGCTATAAACTTCCCTGGAGAAGTCCCAGCAAATTCACCCCAAGGTCAGACTGCACAACACAAAAAACTCTACAGGCCTTGGTTAGCATGCTAAAGGTTAAAGTTGATGACAGTGCGTCAGAAAAAAGGCTGAACAATCATCTCTTGTTGGAACGATTGTCGTCGCTCTTAAAGAACATGGCAGCACAGTTTATGTTACATCTGAACAAACCACAAGACTCCCTGAACAAAGTCAGCACGGGGGTGGAGGGATGATGATTTGGGCACCAGTCACTGAGTCATACATGAAGTCCTCTTTATACAAAAGTGTTCTCGTGTAAATGTAGGACCCTCTGTCAGCTGTCTGACACACAAACCTGGCTGAAACTTTGTCAAACAACAGGACGATGATCCAAAGCACCAAAGCTAAATTACAACCAAACGGCTACAAAAAGGAAGTAACCATGAAGTCCGGACCTCAGCCTGACTAAAGTGCTGTGGTGAAAACTTAAAAGAGCTTTGCATAAATTACTGTCTACAAACCTCAATGACCTGAAGCAATGCTGTAAAGAAGAGCAGGTTAAAACTCCTCCAGAGCAATGTGAAAGAATGACAGTCTCAAAGAAATTGATTACTTCAAGTTATTGGTGCTAAAGTTTGTTCCACAAGCTCCTGAATGCTGTGCTGTACGTAGTTTTTCAGAGGACTGGAAACGCCTCACGAGCTGACAGCGTGTGATTACTTATTTTATTTATGTATTTATTTATTTTAACTTATATTTTGTATTTATCCTCCATTTTATTGTTTTTAGTTTCTAAGTATTTTAATTTTTATTCAGCAATCTAATTTTTCTTACAAAGTTTCCCGATAAGCTTTTTAATTTGATTTTCTTTATTAGCATTTCATCCACTTTCTAATTGTTCTCGATTTAATTTCATGTCCTCGAATTCTACTTGCAGGCTTTTCAATTTTAATTAAATTTCTTTGATGTTTTGTGTTTTTAATTTAAATTTCGTGTCACTGCTGATTATTTTGTTTCATCACTTTTTCTTTTTCTTGTCAGTTGTCTGTGTGAAACGTGCCTTACAAAAGTTTGTATCAGTGTATCACAGAGAGTCTCACTGAGCCTCAGCACCAGGATGCTTTTAAACCTTTTTTTAAATGAAGATACAAACGTTCACCAGTGCAGCCGCTCCCATTAACAGTCATATACGCACTAATCGAGCAGGCCAAATCATTCACAGTTGAATGTGAACAATGTCACATACCATGCGCTGCCTTCTCGCTCTGGTGATTAATGCTAGGGTGTTTTCACACCTCTGCGGTGTTTAGTCTGTTTAAATCAAACCCTGGCTCGTTTTCCCTCTTCATGCGGTTCATTGGATCAGATGTGAACACTGTAATCGCACCAAAACAACTGTACTGAGACCCTTTGGAGGAGGTGGTCTCAGTACGGTTCCAAACGAACTCCAGAGCGGTTTGTTTATGGTGTGAACACGATCCGACCCCGATCCGAACCAATTACTACAAGTTTGAGCTAAAGCACGCCCCGTAGCCTTGTGTGCTTCGTATTCTCTGCCAGAAGGTCCTACAGATGTGCAACGGTCCTTGCGGGCTACCAACTAGCCGTGAAATGAATGTGAATTCTCCATTTTCTCACACAGCATCTTCTTCCTGTATTTACTTTAGTTGCTCCCACACCAGACGCATCAGGCCAATGAGCAGACTGAACATTCTCACGTAGTTTGTAATGATGCATTCTGGCCTGCTTGGACTTCACTTGAATTTTTCTCTGTGTGCAAACAAACTAAACCGTGAGGGAAAAGCTACAAGTTTACAGACTCATCAGCTGATTCGGACCAGAGGAAATCGCCCGGAGTGTTTCTGCATCATAACATCTCTCCCTGTTTGTGTCCGTGCGTTGGTCTGAACTCACCATCTTGTTCCTCTGAGATCGTTTCTTCTCTCCTTTCCTCTTCCCTCCCTCTCCCTGCGTCCCTGGCTGAGACTGAGGGGAGAAAAACAAACATTAGAAACATTAAAAATGCAAAACTAAAAACATCTGCTGAGCAAGAAACAGCGTGAGCATGAAGAATTAAATCCAAACTCTCATCCTTCCTGGAGCATCATGTATCAACCTCTGAGGAACTCAGAGGAACATTTTAAGTGTTCGTCACTGATACAGAGCCAACAGCAGCTCTGATTCACCGGCTTTTACGTTTCCTAACAGCGAGCCTGGAGCTCATTGAACATTTTTACCGTATGGACCGCTTGCTGTGGGTTTTCTCTGTATCCCATAAATGCACTATTCCCCGAGTCCACATCAATACTCCGATAAAGAACCACAACTCTGAGGAAAACGAAGGAAAGGAAACGAAGCGGTGAAACAGTGAAAATAGTGTCTGTAAATGTGAGCAACACTCCGGTCTGGCAGTCAGAGGTGAGTGAGGTGGAAAATAAACATAAAATCCTCAGTAAACTACGATATGATTTGGCGCCTGCATTCTCCACGACAGGTCAGAATCCATGTCGAATCCTGTCTCTCCAGCTTACAGATGAGTTTTCACATCTTCTGTTGACCCTGCTGAGTTACTGTTGTCTGTAGGAGACTTTGATTTGTTCTGCTTTGATTGGCTGTTGAAGTTTTCGGTAACCACCAGTGGCCATGTTTAGTAACACGCTGCATCAGCACAAACAAAAACAAGATACTGCTGGTATTTACAGGGAGAGCACAGTGACATCATCACGTGTGAGAGGCGGGCACAGACCCCGTTTCATATGCATGTCTGGGTGTTCTTTTCTCTGTAGGCTCTTGCTGGTGTTTCTCTTTATTTTTAATATTATTCACATGTGTAACACAGCAAAGCCAGAGCTGACATGTGGGGAGAAGCAGAAGCAGTGAAGAAAAGAAAAAAGCGGAAAAACAGAAGAAAAATATAATAAACGTGTGGAGGAGAATATTTAAATCACACACAAACTGATTTATTAATGTTTGCGACACGCAGTTTGTGGCTAACTGTACAATTTAATGTAATAAAAAAAAGAAAAAACAAAGTCTCATGTCTCATCTTTTTGTGCTTGATATTAAAATGAACCGACCGCGTCTGCGTTCAGCCGTAAAACTGAACACACCTCTCAGCGCTGTCTGGGAATCGTCAGTGAATCTGACCCCAGATGTTTAAACATCAGCTCACTGCCTTTTTCAACGGGTTAACTGATCAAACGTTTGGCCCCGAGTAAAACCGGGCCGGTCCAGCCCCAGCAGGACATTCGGGTTTATCTGGACCCATCATGAAATCATCCTCATGTGAACTCACGCCAAGTGCGGGGAAGCTGTGCTCGTCTCTGAGCTGGATCTCCACCAACGCCACGTTCCTCTCCTCCTCCTCTTTGGCCAATCGCTGCTCCTCTGTCAGGCCGAACGCCACCTCCGCCGCACCCACGGACTTCCTGTAGAAAGACGCAGAAACGCAGAAGAACTTTATTTATGCAAAAAAGCAACACAGGATGGCATAAAACAGAAAGAGTCCATAAAAGAAATAAAAATGCAATAAAAGCAACAACACCAGCGTAAAATGAAAAGAACCACAAAAAAAAAAAAAAAAAAAATGAC
>VUQG01019782.1:0-21700 GCA_015106755.1 Etia nguti | reverse complement strand
GTGTTTGTGCGACACACAGGAGGTCTAATTATAGACTGAAGTCTAACTTTTGATAAGAGGCGAGACAGAAATTCAATATTTAAACTAAAAAAAAAAAGTCAATGGGTAACCCACGCTCTGTGGGCTCTTTCAGTTTCATTAAACTGTAATCACTGACTTCCCTTCGCTCTTTATAGGCTGTATTTAAGTGGATGGATTGATTATGATGAACAATGACATAATAATAAAAGACTGTCATGTTGGGCGAGCCTCTACTTTGACTGTCACCTGTTTAACAAAGCATCAGACCCCTACTGCGGGCACATAGCCTGTAGCCTCTTTTCCACTGGCATCTACTCGGCTTCACTCTACTTTGTTTCAGTCGTTTTCTATCACAACTGAGCGACACCTCAATGTGGGCGAGGTCGTTATAGCAAGGCAGCCCGAAAGTCCCACAAGCTCTTTGTACGGGACACAAACACAACAATGGAGGACATTGGGGGGTTGGTATACCTGCTGCTCGGTCCATGTGGCGATTATGGGGTAGTACCCGGTACCTACTCAGCCAGGGTTCAGAACGAGCAGAGTGAAGTTGATCCAAAAATATGACGTCAAAAGCTGGCATGTCGCCGACTGGCCAGGAAGTGAAAACACCGTATGAGTCATGAGAGTAACGGCTTCACAAGAATCAAACTCGCCAACGAGGAAAACAGCTGCACAAAAAGCAACATGGTGGTCAAGCGACAAGGTGGATTTAGCAGCAGGTGTATCATCACCCCGTCCTCCACTGTTGTGTTGTGTTTCTGTCGCACAGAAATGACATCACAGGAGTTTCGGGCTGCCATGTTGAACTCTTTTTGAGCTGGTACTCAGTGAGACACGTTTGTAATCGAGTAGAGTTGAGACAAGCTGAGCTGGGTGGATGTGGGCCATGACCCCACTCTACACCCCTACAAGGTTTCACAACTTTTAGAGATATCGTGTTCACAGACAGAATGCTACATAAAAAAACGTGACCTTCACAGCAGAGGTAACAAATACGTTTGACAGATGATCCCGAGGTGAGGATTTAAGGGGGAAAGTGATACGAGGGCTCAGGCAGTAAAGCATCTACCAACCATCAGGTCGAAAGATCAATCTGTTCCTTTGGTCCAGTCCAAGTATCCTGAACCCCCACGTTGTGATTGTGTTGTAATGTTAGATAAATTGCTGTATAAATGTGTGTCTGTGACAGGGTGAGTGAAGTGAATCAAGTTTGTACAGAAAATGTTTTGAGTGAGCAGAAAGCTGCTTTCCTGTTTACGGAGTTTAATTCTGTGTTTATGCTGCAAAGTGTCGTTATTGTTGGGTCGCTGAACTTCAGAAACACAGATTTACACTACAGGAAACACTACAAGCTTACGTTACATCAAATTAACTTGCAGTAATTAGATGACAGCTACTGTTAGAGATGTCACACAGAGACATCAGTGTTAAAAGCTGGACACACAGCAGCATGAATGGGTGGATGTGCTCTGAGAGGCTTTCCAGGATCTCCTGTGATTGTTCACCTTTAGCAGAGTTAAGACAAAACCAGTTTGTGCACCGTGGTTAATGACTCACGCTGCTCCTCTTGCACACTGACTAAGGGAAGTGTCATGAAGATTTGAACTCAAAGGGACTCCTCGGTGTGCCTTGGCTTTACGCTGACTATGTGTGTTTAGTTTATAATTTGGTCTCTGTTCTCTCATTTTCTTTGGTGTGTGCTCACATTTTGATTTATGTTCTCATCTGTTTGTCATGAATTCACTGAGATTTCTCTTCAGTGATGATTATCATTCCTGAGAGGATCTGCAGGATCACTTAAACTCTTTTCTGGTCTTCTTGTTTTACAAACAAATGAAATCACAGACACTCACACTGGCAGAGCGCGGTGTTCTTGATCCGGCTGATGGGATAAACGCTGTCATAGTGATTCCCGTTCAGGAAGCACAGCTGCACCTAAAAGAGGCAAACAAACGTTTCGGCTTCAGTAAATAAATGAGTGGAAATTGAAGCGAGAAGAGCCTGAAAGGGTTCGGGATGCACCGATCTTTTTTTTCCTGCTTTAAAATGTCTGGTAAAGACAAAATAACAAGCTGTGTCGTTTGAAGAATCGTTGTTATCGTCTCAAAGCTTCCGCCTGACAGCCTGTTGTATTTTCTGAAAGTTTTCCTCCGACAGGAAATGCAAATGGTGTCTCTAACTAAACGCTCGGCCGAACGCGTCCATCTCACCTTGTCCTTGAAGTTGTTGCCTGTGATGTTGACGGCTGGCTTGCCGGGCTCCTGGAAGATCAGAAAATCCCTCCTGCAGGAAGAGATCAAAAGAGACGGAGAGAGAGAGGAGAGGAGGATGAAACGAGATGACGAAGCTTTGGTGACTCATCGTTTTCACCATCTGATGCTAAACTCGGGGGCAGGGACGCAGATTCCTCCGACTGTAAACGAGGATGAGCTTCCACACATTTGGACGCAGAGAGTCAAAGCTGTTACACCTCGGATGATTTCACCGAGCCGCTTCATATCTGACCGAGATGAGCATTCCCCACTGTTTGCCCTTTAAAGCCTAACTCAGGGTTCAAGTGTCGCCATGTTGGCAGACTGATGGTCGTTCCCGACCCGTTAAGACCCCCGAGCCTCATTCACAAACATTTCACAAGCAGATCATCGTCAAACTCTGTGGACGTCCCAGACTGTGCGTCCAAACAAAAGATGAGGGTCTGGGTGTCTTAAAAAAACTTAAATCCACATCTTTAAACTAAATAAAATAAACGTTATTTGTCTCGTTACGTGCAGTTTCCCCAAACAGCTGGCAGCGCTGCCCCTCAGCCTCCTTCTAGATGCTCCTGTCGTATGAAAGTTAAAATCTTTGCTGGCTGACTTCTTCAATTATCGCAAGATTTTCAGAACACTTGACCTTTGAGTCGAGGTGACCGAGATGCAAACTCGTCCTAGACTCGTCATGAAAACAATACTCCGTCAGTCTTTTACAGCTGAGGGGTAAAACCCAAATATAATCCGTCCATTCTCTTCTCCTCATTTGCGTCCAGCTCATGGGGCCAAAAGATTTTCATCAAGTTTAGCTTCTGGAGTCAACAACACATCAAAACCTTCTAAAAGTAAATGTGGCGCCTCTTTACAGCCACAGACAACGAGTTACGACCATTTCCATCAAAATCATCCGAGCTGTGGCAGTAAAGTGTCACTAGGATCATTGCACACATCGTTATCGGAGCTTAGAAACTGCACTGCCATATTATCAAAAACACCTCACGCGTCATTGGTCCTCTGTCCAAAGACCTGCAACAATGAAACTGGAGGAAGGAAGCTCCGAGCAGCACACTCTCAAAAAGACTAAAGTTTGAAACCTGGATGCTGACAGCGGTGATTTTAGCTTCTAAAAACCATAAATGTCTCATAAATTAGTGATTATTGTTACTATGTGACTAAAATATCCAAGTATCACACTCTCACTGGCCACTTTATTAGATACACCTTGTTAGTACCAGGCTGGACCTCTGTTTGCCTTACTTCTTCGTGGCAGAGGTTCAAAAGGCTGCTGAACACATTCCTCAGAGATTTTGCTTCGTATTGACATGACAGCATCACACAGTTACTGTAGAGTTTTCAGCTGCGCGTGTAAATCTCCGATTCTACCACATCCTAAAGGTCCTCTATTGGAGGTCTGGTGACTGTGGAGGCCAGTAAGTATAATAAACTGGTTCAAGAAACCGGCACCTTCTGAATGTCAGAGGGGGAACAGATAGTCATCTACTGTCCAATTTTGTTCAGTCTGTGTGGATTTCAGCCTCACCTTCCTGTTCTTAGCTGACAGGACTGACACCCAGTGTGGTCCTCTGCTGCTTCAAGGTTTATCATGTTGTGCATTCAGAGATGCTTTTCTGCATACCTTGGTTGGAATATGAGTGTTTATTTGGGTTACTGTTGCCTTCCTATCAGCATTCTCCTCTTAAATCTGACATTAAAAAGGTGTTCCCTGGAATTCTGTCTTTTTTAAATTATTCTCTGTAAACCACATAGATGGTTGTCGGGGAAAAACCCAGCAGATCAGCTTCTGAACCACTCAGATTAACAACCACGCTATGCTCAAAGTGACTTAAATCACCTTTCTTCCTCATTCTGATGCTCAGACTGAACTTCCGCAGGTGGTCTTCACCATTTCTCCAAACATAAATGGACTGAGCTGCTGTCACGTGACTGGCTGATTAGACATTTGTGTTAACATTTGTGTTAACATTTGTGTTAATAGTGGGCAGGGATAGCTCAGTAGGTAAAGTGTTGGCCCCGTGATTGGAAGGTCAGAGGTTCGATTCCCCTGAACGGCTACCCTGAGGTACCCCTGAGCAACGTACCGTCCCTACATGCTGCTCCCCGGGCGCCCAATGGCAGCCCACTGCTTCACTGAGTGAATGGGTTAAATGCAGAGAGGAATTTCCCCACGGGGATCAATAAAGTATACATTATTATTATTATTAACGAGCAGTTAAATAGGTAAACATAATGAAGTGGCCAGTGAGCATAAAGCTTTATTATCCACAGTGAATACATAGATAAATCTCAAACACTGTGGGAAATCCCAGCAGGCTTTCTGTCGAGTTAAAGCACAGCTCTCTGTTCAGAGACCTCTGATCTCACTCACTTGTACATGGCGGCCAGCGCGTTGATCTCCACCTCTCCAACCCATTGCTGGAAAACAGAAAACTTTATGAGCTTTTATATTAAAATGACACAGCATGTGAGAACAATAAGAGCATGTGGTGTTTTTACCTGTGGATCCTGAAGCTTGAACAGGTAATCCTCAAAGTCACCTTCAATAAACTGCAACACAAAAAAACATCAGTGACCTTTTTAAGCAATTTTTTTCCTCAGATCTCCCAGTTATAAAAAAAAAAACAAAAAAAACATGATGTCTGAGGCTGAAAATGAAGCCAAAATAAAACCGCCACTTCCTCTAAAGGATACGCGAGTCCGTCCCCACAGACTCCAGTGTTACCATGTTTAACTCTGCAGCAGAAATAAACATGTTTACAGCTGACCAGGCCACACAAAACCTAAAACACCACAGTCATAGGTAACTGAGTTTAGCCAATGACATGCTGAATTTAAAAAAGCCTAATCTATCAGACTGTACTGCCTCCATGAAGATATTTAAGAAGTAAACAAGTGAAAACAAACAAACACACACAAGAAATTATTTTAAAGTATTTACGTGATAAGGGACCTAAAACATTTCCACTCCTTCAGGAAGTGAAAACAGCAACATGACAGGTGGAGCTTTAATGCTGCTGATCCACCTCTACGCCCCATTCGACACCAGCTCACAGCTCCTGCTCTGCCAGCTGCCCAAAAGGCACCCTGGGAAATGTAGTAAAGCCCTGCAGCAGAGCGAGTTTATCACCGCTATAAAAAAAACAGACCAGCAGCAGGTTTTGCTTTCATTTCCTCCTCATGTGTCACTCAGGGACTGAAAACCTGCAGAGTCACTCATCCGTGATCTGTGATTCACAGAAGAGTAAATCGACTCCTCGACAGCGGTTTGAGGGTCCAAAAACAGCCAAAAATCTGCTCTCAGACAGGAAACATTTGAACCTTTTCTGTCTCACATTTGGTGTGAACTTTCAGTTCTCAGCTGTTGAAAACAAAAACATGACATTAAAAAAAAAAAAAAAACCTGGTACTTTATATTATTTATTGTTTAAACTAAGCACCGACTAGTGTGTAAAAAAACCAGCAGGATCATGATTACCTGCAGCTCTGTTTTCATGCATGAAAACGAGACCGAAAGCTCGAGCTTTTACACATTTTCTGCTATAAATAGAGAAGCTGCGGCTCGTGTGACGGCCAAAACGAGCCTCGTTTCTCAATGTTAAGCCACAGGGTGATGTCACTGTAGAGAACTAAAGCTAAACTAAACAAATGAAAAGAAAAAAAACCTTTTAAGTTATTTTAACTTCCATTTTTATTCATGTTTTTACTTGTCTTACTTTCCAGACTGATGATTTAACTCGACTGCACTTGAACAGCAGCACGGTTCGGCTCTTTAAGAGGAAAAACTAACCCTAAAAATACCAGAAATATTAATGTTTTGGTCAGCGCGGTCACACTTGTCAACACAAACAGTTTCGGGAGGCTTCGGTACGTGTGCTTATTGAGACTCTGGACGCATTTGTTATGATTTATTGTAAAGTCCCTGATGTGCACCAGCCACACCATCATGAAGATAAATTACAACTGAACGTCTCTAAACAGGTATAAAAAACTTTACCAACTAAACATACATTTACAAAAGTTTTAATACATTAAAACAATATAAGGACCTTTCAGTAACAATAACAGGTGGAGAACACAAACACGTGCTCGGTGAAAATTAATTCTAATTTTAATATAAGTTCAAATTCTCAGTGCTGAGCAAACATGGTGTAACCACCTGTTACATCTGAATTTATACCTCACTGGCCACTTCATTAGGTACACCTGTGCACCTGCCTGTTAACACAATTATCTAGTCAGCCGGTCACATGACAGCAGCTCAGTACATTTAGGCATGTACACATGGTCAAGATCACCTGTTGAAGTTCAGTCTGAGCTCAAGAATGGGAAAGAAAGTGGATTCAAGTGACTCTGAATGCAGCATGGTTGTTGGTCTGAGTATTTCAGAAGTTGCTGATCTGCTGGGATTTTTCAGCGCGACCATCTCTGTGGTTTCAAGGTCCAAAAACAAAAAAAGAAACAGAATATATCCAGTGAGCGGCAGGTCTCTGGGTGAAAATGCCTTGATGATGTCAGAGGAGAATGGACAGACTGCCTTGATGATGTCAGAGGAGAATGGACAGACTGCTTCATGCTGATAGGAAGGCAACAGCAACTCAAATGACACAAGAATCATTGTGTCATTTGGAAGGTATGCAGAAGAGCATCTCTGTATGCACAACACATGAAACCCTGAAGCAGCAGAACAGCACACCAGGTGTCACTCCTGTCAGCTAAGAGCAGGAAACTTAAGGCTACAATTAACACGGGCTCATCAAAATTGGTCAACAGAGGATTGGAAAAATGTCACCTGATCTAATGTGAGTCTTGATTTCTGCTGCAACATTTAGATAGTGGGGTCAGAATATTTTCTCAACACATTTCCTCCACAGATCTCAATCCAGTAGAGCACCTTTGTGATGCGGTTGAGCAGGAAACCAGCTATCATATCAACACAAACCAAAATCTCTGAAGACTGTTTCCTGCTCCTTGTTGAATCTGTGCCACAAAGTATTAAAGCAGCTCTGACAACAAAAGGGGATCCAAGTTGTACCTAATAAAGCAGCCGGTAAGGGTATACATGGGTACATGTACAGATAAAGAACTGAAATTGTGCGTAATGTACAAAAATATACACAGTGTCCAACCTATACGATATACTGACTCTGAATTCTGTGGTTTTGATGTCTTTTCAAAAGTAAGAGTACAGCTATTGAAGTTTTACCCTTTGACTTTCACTTTAGTTTCCAGGGCATTTGCATGTTCCAGTTTAGTTTTACTAGTTTCAGTGTTCGTCGTAGTCATTTTTTATTATCATCATGTGGGTGTCATTTTCCAGGGGCAGATTGAAGAAGTTTACAAAAGACATTACAATAAGAATACAACATAAATATCATAATAAACATCAACATCTGAGCCTCCCGATGACTACTGGGTTGACAAATTTGCTTAAACCAGTGATCCTGTTTATTATTTCCCTTTGGTTACTTTTCAACCCACTCAATATGGTTTCAGTTTCTTTTTTAGAAATTTTCTCCTCTTTTCTATGAATTCTAATTCTGTAACTGAAAAAATTAAATATCAAACAAATTCTTCTCTAGCAGGTATTTTTACCACAAAGCTGCCCTCTAGCTCGAAAAGTAAAATCCCTTTGCTCTCCTGTGATGTTGTTTTATTTTGGTGACACTGTACATACCGCCTCATAGGTGTCTCTGTTCTGCTTCAGAAACTCCACACACTTCGCCCTTACTTTAGTATGCAGGCTTTGGCAATGCAGCACCTACACAGGAGGGGTCAAAGGTCAACAATAAACACAAACAGACATACTTAATATAGATATTCTCACATATATTGTGGAAATATTACATTTACAATTCGTTAAGAAGTTGTAAACAGCTGACCTTTGCAGTCAGAAGACTAGTAGAGTCACTTTTGCGTAAACACGCCGGAAGTGCGATTAAAAAAGCCGCAATTAATTTTTTTTTCACGATTTAAAGTTTATTAATTTGTACATGTAGCTCTGAGTCTAACCTGAAACCAGAGTTTGTGGACATAACTTTTGTTCGGCTAACATTAGGACACCCCAGCAGCACACCAAACAGACCAAGCCCAGCTTCTCACCTGTGCTAAGCTAAAAACTTACTAAACGTTAGCATTTTCTGTAGTTTTTCTGCTTTACCTGCTCGGCGACAGCCCGAAACAAACAGGACCCGTCTTTGGCTATCTTCTTCCGATGCAAACCGATCGATTTCAAGTAGTCATCCATTAATTTCTCGACGCCCCTCTCGTCAATACTCTGCATGCTTCCGCCGCCGTCCATGCTAGCAGGGGGCTAGCAGCTAAAGATACCTGGGTGTTTTGGACGTCAAGCGGGGCGAAACTTTGCGCTAAAAGTTGTCAATATCGCCACCAAATAGAGTTACATAACGACATCTACGAGCTAAAATGAGTTAGCGTCAGCGGTGACAGCGTCCAGTTTCGTTTTCCTGGAAGCCCGGTTCATCCCGCTGACAGAATCCCAGCTTCAGAAAGTGAAAGTCAACTTTAGCTCGCACTGTTAGCACGCAGGCTAACAGCTAACGACACGCCCCCTTCACTGTCAAACTCGAACGGAACAGTTTCTTCAAAGTAAAAGCCTCCATTTGATCCACACTTGATTTTTCATCGTGAAAATTAACTCTAAGACTCTACGGTGTCAAAAAGAAAAAAAAAACGTTACTGAAGTGATCATAAAACAAAGACTTCTGACAGCTGCTATCAAAATAAAAGTAAACTTCGTCTCTCAGGATACGTTTATGGAAGCATAAAAATAATTAATAAAATAAACAAACAAAATAATTATCATTGAAATGAAATAAAATTTTAAAACAATAATAATAGTAATAATAATAATAGTAATAATAAATTTAATTAAATCATTAAAATAAAAATATAAATAAACCCCCTTTTTTTATAAATTAAAAGGAAAACAGCCTTAAATTTAAGATTTTCCTTTAAATCCTGTAATTTTTTCCCCACTTCACAGCAAACGTTTGGCTCTTTCAGACTGTTGTTTTACCACTGGATTAGCTTCAGGTTACTTTATTTCTATACACAAGTAGATCTAGTCTCAAGTACTGAGTCATCCATCCTTACGTGCATCAGTTTCATCAGAGACAGACAACAGAAATAAGATAAGCAAGACTCAAATAATAATTTGTTGTATTGAGTTTGGTGAATTAAACGAAAACATATCCCTAGTCATTGGAAATATTCACTTTTTCTCATTCTTTACGATTAACTAAAATCCTGTAAGACGATTTTACACTTTATGATAAACATTTTAAGAGAGTAAATATTACTTGTTGAGCATTATTACTTATTCACACTGTCAAAAGACTTCTGGTGGTTTCCAGTAGACTACACGAAAGCTGTAAATATGATTTAAAACTTGATATTAGAATACATTTAAAGGGCACACAATGAACAAAAACCTAACCGCCCAAACATCTTGCATTGTAGCTTTGAAATAGAGCGAAAAAAACACTGACTGTATACAAGATACAGAATTAAGAACATATAAAGTCTTTAAATTGTCTTGGTCATAATTTAATTAAACTTTGATCAATGAGGTGATAAAACTAAATAATTTCCAAAAAAATGTGAGGGTTTTTTAATATAATTTCTGAACTGACACCTTTAACAGCTGTGTATGATTATGATTACATTTTTAGAGCCTTTAATTTATTTTTTAAAAAAAAGAAAAAGAAAAAAGAAATATAAAATCATAAAATTATTTAATTCCAAACTCTTCTTATGAAAAAAATAGAAAGCTATTAGCAATAAATAAAGAAATAAACAAAATGCTCAAATGAAAATGATTTATTTCATCTCGTTTGATTTAAATTAAAATATCAGCTTTATAAACCTGTATTATACTTTATAAAACCATTTTATTGTCTTGTATTCAGCTTTATGTATTTTTATTAAACATATATTTAATTTAATTTTGTTTTATTAATTATTTGTGAATTGTTATTTTTATTGTGTTTTATTTTAATTTTTACTTATTTATGATTTTATTTTTGCAACATAGAATCTTATCAAGTTTTATTAAAAAATAAAGCACCTTATTTTCTCTATTAACTAAATCCAGGTTGTTAAAAAAAATAAAAAATAAAGTAAAAAGAGAATAGAAAGATGCAGTTTAAATTTACAAGCAGTGGCAGCTTACATTATAGAAAATAAAATCAAGAATTTAAAGATTCAAACAAGAAGATTTTGTGACCTGATCCAAGTGTGCAGATCTCAGCAGCTCAGCGTAATCTTAATATAGCAGTAGCAGAAAGCGCCTCAGTCACTTGACTCTTCCTTTTCTTTCTCTCAGTCCTTTTGATTCCTCCTTTCACTTTTCCAACCCTCAGCGGTTCTTCATCTCTTCCTGTGACTCGCAGCGGTATCGATTTTCACTCCAGCAGAGCGCTCAGAGAGAGGCTGCATGTTGACTGGCACTCTGTTCATGACTGTGCCTTCAGATCTCCATGCAGCCCAAAGATGCCTCTTATTTAGGCATGCATTCATTTAAGAGCCCTGTTAACAATAAGCATACTAGTTAATGCTGATGACAGTGCATGCTGTAGGTGCTCAACTCCACCGGCCAGCCAGGGACGCCACATCTCCAACCGCTCGAGCTTAGCAGGAATCACAGTTAGTACATTACAGCCTTGCATATTTACCGTTAATGTAGGTGATGTAAGCAAGCACTGCAGAGGGATCAAGAATTTAATGAGAACCAAATGACGCACTGAACAACGGAAAAGTCGTAAAGGGTCATTCTGTCTCAAATCAACTACGCCTCCTGCTTGACCGTCTCTGATCTGCATATGTTTTATAGTAGAAAATGAGAGTATTTATATACACTGTGACATTTTAGCTTCATACATCAAATCCATTCTCTTCCGCTTATCCTTATCAGGGTTGTGGTGGGGGCTGGAGGCTATCCCAGCTACCATAGGGTGAGAGGCGGGGTACAAACCGGACAAGTCTAACACATAAATACAGACAACCATTCACACTCACATTCACACCTATGGGCAATCTAGAATCACCATTTAACCTAACCCCACTAACTGCATGTCTTTGGACTCTGGGAGGAAGCCGGAGTGCCCGGGGAGAACCCACGCAAACATGGGGAGAACATGCAAACTCCACACAGAAAGGCCACATGGTCAAGTTGAACTCATGACCTTCTTGCTGTGAGGCAACAGTACTTTTGAAAATACACATTTTTGAAAAATGGTCCATTAACCCAGTTTCAAGGCTTTTTGTTTCCACACTGAAATCTTCAAACTTTGTACCATAAAACTTTTATGCAAAGAAAAAGGAAATGATCGAGCAGAAAACTGGCTGATTTGGAAAAAAAAATAGGACCAGAGCCAAGGCTTTAGTACCAAAAACTGCAGCTCCCCTAACGGCCACTTGAGGCTGCCTGCAACAGTGAGTCACTCCCCATTGACTCCCATCTTAAGATGTGTAACTTTAGAGCAGAAATAAACATGTTAACAGCCTAACACAAAGAACAGTTTTGGTCTCTGTGGATACTTCATAAAACTCTGCAGGTGATTCATGTTTTTATAGAACTTCTAATGCATTATGTGACTAATATTATGGCATGTCAGAGAGCAGAGTCTCTCTCGGTGACATTTCCTGAATGTCTTTATGTTATTTTCATGTGGGTTTTTTTCGGCATATTTAAGTCAGACATTAATTTAGTTATAGGCAACTATAATAAGCTTAGAATAAATTTAAATTTACTTTTTGTATTTGCACAATTTAATTATATTTTTCACCAGCAGGGCGCAGCATTTCAATGCTGTGCTGCTTTTTTAAAACTTTTTATCAAACCCAAACTTGGGAAATGTACTTGTTCCAGCAGCACAGGGGTCATCTTTTACTATTAAACAAATAAAAAATGTTAGCAATTGAAAAAACAGAATATCTGGGCCTTATAATGACAGCGACACATCCTGTAACCTTAAAGCCAGCTATTTATGATATTTAGTACATTAAGTTTGCATTTTTTGTTGCAAATAACATGACTTTGTTGCATTTATGAAGTTATAGAGGTGAAATAAAGTAAATTGTTTGCTTTTAATTACATTATAATTTTAAATACTAGAACAACGAGGGTGAAGTGAAGGAAAAATAAACATCTGTTTGCATGTTTAAGCAGACGACTTGTCCATCAGGCCAGAAAATGTGTCCACTGTTTATACCGTCTATGCTTTCACTTCCCCTTTGACCCCTGATGTTGTGACACATGAAAGGTAGACCCTGGCCTTAGCTCAGGTTCAGCTGATATCTCCACAGCCCCACCCACAGACACCTTGGAGTTATTTCTTTACATTCTGCTGACAGATTTAGTCCATTCAAAAGATCTCAAGTCATTTTAAGCACATTCATTGGCACTAAGTGCCTTTAAATGATTATTCAGTGTTAGTATTCGTCCACACGTGAACATTTTCTTCCTCTGTGAACGCGTGAGGCGTCCTTGGCAGCCTGACTGCACCTCTAACTGACACGCTTCTCCTCCTCCTCCTCTTCCTCTCCTCTAATGCCATTTACTCAAATCTAATAATGACCTCTGTGGGAGTGCGGCCTTCACGCTTTTCCGTGATTCGCCGAGCCCAGAGCGGCTCCCGGCCAATAGAGGGGCCGCCCGCTCTCCGCCATGGAGACCTACAACATGCCAGGTAACCGTGGCAACCGGCGAGGAGGGGACAGGACCTGTGGCGATTGACACTTATCCTCCCACTCGCCTGGTGAGTGTGGTGTGTGACCTTCATCCCTGGTTTCTGTGTGAAAACTCTGCCTCTCCCTCTCTGCGCAGCCAATCTGAGAGAGTTTATATTTCAGCTTCATGAAATTTTATTTATTTATTTTTAATTTGATCCAGGCGCCACGCTGAATCCCTGCCCCATTTAACAGGTCCGGGTTCCTCTGTAACATGATCTTCCTCTCACGTGAGGGAGGAAGACACGAGGGCAGAGGCGAGTCGGATGAAATTAAGCTTCATTGATCATGGGAGCAGCAAACGGTGACAGGATGCGGCAGAGAAAAAGGAAAAAAGAGGCAAAGATGAGCTCGGGGTGTCGTTGTATTTTACGCTGCATTGTGTGAATTTTAACTGTTGAAGCAGACCCAGTCTGCTCGCTGAGTGATGAGGTATCGACCCCGTTTCTGGGTCCAAGCGTCCCCTGATGAGGTTCCTGCTTTGTTGACGTGCTGCAGTGCTTTACAAACACATTATGTAACACTAGTGTAGCTGAATGCTCCTCACTGAGAAGCGCTGGTGAACGTGATCTTAGGCCTGACTTCCCCTCAACAAGCTGTCGCATCAGAGCTCGATTATAAAGGACACCTGTTGGCCTTGATTCACTCGCTAAAGGTTTCTGAGGGGAGAGAGCCCAACATGTACACATGGCATCTGTAATGAGAGCTGGTCACATGCTCTAGACACCGAGGATAGATGTTTCACTGCTTCCTTTATTTCCTCCTTTATCCTTTAGGATACACTGCATCACTGTGGAGGTCAGTGAGTGCAGTGACTCATTGTCATGTTCGAGAAACTGCTTTTTGAATGATTTGCCACATGGTGTGTTACCCTGCTGGCAGCAGCCATCAGAAGATGGGTACACTGAGGCCATAAAGGGACGACACAGTCAGCAACAATACTCAGGTAGGCTGTGGTGTTTGAATGATGCTCAGTTCGCGCTGAGGAGGACAAGGTGTATCCAGAAAATTGTTGATTATAATACATCACCAGTCTGAACTGTTGATACCAGACAGGATGGATCCATGATTTGAAGTTTGACCGAATGCTAAAGCAGAAATTGAGACTCAGACCAGGCAACACTTTTGCAGTCTTCTATTGTTCGAATTTGATGAGCCCATATGAATTGTAGCCTTACTTTCCTGCTCTTATCTTGCAGGAGAAGCACCTGGTGTAGTCTTCTGCTGCTGCATCCCATCAGCTTCATGTTTGACATGTTGTGCCCAAAGTGACTTCCACTGTGATTCTACTATAAAAACACAAACAGACACAAATCGAGGCTACAATCCTGACTGGTCATTACTGCCTCTGCTACCTGTTGAAGTTCAGGCTCTGGCTGCTAGACTGGGGTCTGCATGCACTCAGGTTTGTCATCACTCTGGGTTGTTTGCTAACTTTGTGTTAGCATGCTGTCTGTGCTGATGTTTGCAAAGCGCCAAAGTTGCGTTAGCAGCATAATGCGATTGTTTCTGTCCCGGGCGCAGTTTTGCACTTCACCATTGCGCTCTCGTCCTTTCGTGCAATAAAAATAAAGGTAATGTCGATATCTCTGCTGCAGACCAGCCCACTATTGTCCTCCTCCCACACATGAACTGAAATCAGCTCAATGTAGCACAAGTGTACAGAAACAAAAAAAAAAGTCTTTTCTTTTTTTTCTCTATATCCACCCGAGCTGCAGATAATTGAAGAACCTTAACGCAAGTAACAACATCACTGAAAACACATTATTGAATTTAGTTCAATAATACACCACATTACTGAAAAATGTAGTGTGATTACAGCCACTGTGCTTCTGCACACCTTGGTTGTAATGAGTGATTCTTTGACTTACTGTTGCCTTCAAATCAACTCAAAGCAGTCTGGCCATTCACCCCTGATTCCTGACATCAACAAGACATTTTCATCCAGAAAATTGACACTCACTGGATATTTTCTGTTTTTTTATCTGTAAACCCTTGTTTAGAGATGGGTGTGTAGGAAAATCCCAGCAGATCAGCAGTTTGTGAAATAATCCTGGTAAAGTGTCCTGCAGGTGTATATTACTCTTTTCAAATTTTGCCTTGTCGTGACCAGGACAATCACTTTTGTGAATTTAGCTGTTTTCCACAAAAATAAATGGCGTGGTGAGGGCTTCCACCAGGTTATAAAGTAATTCAAACAGTGGAAGATAAAACAAAAACATCGTGTGCAATGAAATTTGGCTCGGATTTGGAGTATAAAGAACTCATTGTGTGCCCAAACTTTCTATAGGAAAGTCTTCATTTTAAGCAAAATGTTATTATTTTATGAATGAAATAAGTTTTCCTTGTCATAACTAATAAAAATCAAAGATAAGATTTTGATTGAATCCTGGAATCTGCAAGACATTTCAGCCACTGTGAGGCTGCTGTGGCTATGCTATAATCAAAGTAGGAACAGACAGAAAGGACGATCACCAAATAATCATAGTGGGCATTATTCTTCCTTTAAAAATAATCTTTAAATTAAATTTAAAATTAGGTTGTGTTGTGCGTTTGGTGATACAACTTTGGGTGTTTAATGCCCTTACCCGCATCTGCAGGAAAGAAAGATGCTCTCTGGCTTTAAAGTTTAATAAATAATACTCATTAAAAAAACATATTTTTGACACTTTATTGAGCAGCTAACCCTGCCCCATACCAGTCGTGGATCAGCTGTTAGTACTGGATAATTTAACAAAAACTGGATCCCCTGGACGGAAGCTGCAGAGTAATTATTTGGCTGTGGGTTTCGACTTTTCCTTCGGCGACATTACAAAACAAACCAACACTTAAAGTGTTTAAAAAAGGCTAAAGTGTTCTAAACTGACTTTTCTTCTGTCTACATATAGTGCAACCTTAAATTAAGACATTTCAGACTCCCAGGAGCCCCATGTAATCATGTAAACACAAATACATTATCAATATACAACACAAATATTAGAAGTATCATCACTGTCCTCCAGAAACCACGAATAACCCCAAAATCCTCCAATATTGAAGTGGAAGCAGCAGACTGAAGGATGGTATCTTTAAATAATTCATGCAACCAGTCAAATAAAATAAAGTGTTTTTATCAAATGTGAGTATTTGTGAGCTTTCTGCAGTAATAAAATCCTAAAGTCAGACACAGCAAGTGAAGATGGTCTCTCAGAAAATATAGACTTTACGATTAGATTAACTAAGACAATAAGCAGCAGATTATAAAAGTATACTTCGGCTGCAGCATCTGGTTTAAAATGCTTTCACTCAGAGTTGTAGATGACCTCAGACAGTAAAACACCAATGATTTAAACCTTGTGTTGTCCTCTGAATTGGTCTGTTGGAAGTATCTTCACATCTGTTGGCTGGATGGATTTCCATGGAGCATTAAAGACTTTATGCAAACAGCCTGATGACATTAACCGAATTCAGGATAAAATAATAATATTATAATATAAAATAATAATAATAATAATAATAATAATAATAATAATAAAGCTAGCAACATTTTCATCAGCTCGGGTAGATGCTGTGTTTAATGCTAAATGGCAAATGTTAGCATGTTGACACAATAAGCTAAGGACTGTTAGCTTTACTGTGTGCTTTCTGCTAACTATTAAATAATCACAAGTTAACAAGCTGATTTTATGACATTCCCACTAGCTTCAGCTAAACCTATAATATCAGCCATAGCTTTAATTTGTGTTAATTAACAATAAAATCTAATGACATTTCTATCAGCCTCAGTTGCCATGAGCATTTTTTTTTTACGTTCATTAGCCAGTGTTAGCATGCTAGTACCCTACAGTAACGTCACATTCCAGTTAATTCAGAACTCTGGAGTGACATCATTCCGGAGTTAGTGTGTTTCAGTACTAAAGTCAGAAAAGCACGACAAACAGGATTTGTTTTGTTTCTTAGCAAAGCAGAGTCATTCACGTCATCATTAGCAACACAGCATAACGTTTGGTTTTTGTGCACACTCTGTTCACGGACAGAGTGTGCTCACTGGTCTGCATATGGCTTATTTAGCAAGTCAGTAGTGGCACAGATTAAAAGTATTACAGTTTCACTACTATTTCCATTCATTGCCTCCATTTTCGATTGTTATATAGGGGTTTCTCCCAATTTCTCAGTCGGAACTCCAAGTTGAGGGGGTGTTTGAGATGAACACTCCAAAAGGGAATGTTCATCTCAAACATCTCCTCAACTTGGAGTTGAACATTCCAAAAGGGAATTCTGAAACTCCAACTTAATCTGGAATGCAATGCAACATAATTATATTCTCATCAGCTTCAACGGAAATGATCATGTTAGCATGTTAACACCCTAAAGTAATGTAATTTCGAACCCCCTTCAGGAATATTGCGTGTAAATAGTACTAACTTAGAAAGTTTCAGCTACTAACATGCTACAGACATTTCAGCCTATACAAAACAGAAAGGTTAGCACGTAACACACAAAACTAAAAAATTCTCATTCCCAGTAGCATCAATAGCTTACTTTTATGGTGCATTCCATTTAACTCAGAAGTCGGTTGTCAATGCTGGGAGTGATGTCACTCCTCAGTTGAATGTATTCCAGTAATAAAGTCAGAAAAGCAAGGGATACCAGGATTAGTTTTGCTTTAAGCAAAGTAGAGCCATTCGTGCATCACTATTAACACAGTACAATGCTTGTGTTTTTTCACCCCTGCAACACGTTTGAGGCTAGAGTCAGTCACAGATACACAAAAGTGGCGGCACGAATGAAAGTTTTACAGTTTTATTAATATGTCCAGTCGCAGCCACCATTTGCGATTGTGAAGTTGGGGTTGGTGGGGCTGGTCTGACTTTCTGAGTTGGAAATCTAACTTGAGAGGGCGGTCCAATTCCAACTGGGAACTTGGAAATTCCGACTTCAACTGGAATGCATCATTCGTGCAAATTAGCATGATAAACTGATAATATCCCATCAGCCTAAGTGGTGATTTCTTTTAGTGCAAATTAGCAAAGGTTAGCATGTTCACATGCCACAGCAAGATAAAATATATGATCAACATTATCCATGCTAAAAATCAGCACAAGGCATTCCCATCAGCCTCACTTGTATATATTTGATTAGTGCTAAACAGCATGTTAAGGTAACACCCTTCTTATCAATTTAAGCGGCGATGTTTGTTGTGATAATTTGCAAATATTAGCGCAGTAACAATCTAAGCTAAAGACATATATATATTACCCTCAGCTGAATTGCATCTTTTTAGTATTACATCGCCATCATTACCATGCTAAAAAGCTAGACTAAAGACATTTATACCAAGTTAAAAAAAAGTTAGAAGTCTCAGCAGCAATAAGCAAATAATACAACAAGAAAACTAAAGACTTTCCCATTAGCCTCAGCTGTTGATTAGCAAAAATGAACATATTAGCATACCAAACTAAGGACATTCTCAGTAGTAGCAGTAGTTTGTTCTTGCTGCTGCTAATTAGCAAAAGTTAGCATGTTCACATAACAAAATAAGAACATAGAATATGATTAGCTTTATACCTGCTATATTAGCATTGTACTGTGGAACTGTTAGCATGCTGAACTCAACTTAAAATAAACAGTTAAATAAAGCCTTATATAGATATAGCCTTAAAGAGCTGCTAGAAATGCTGTGGACTCTTATTTTCTTCCTTTAATTATGTTTCTTTGAAGTCAGCTGCTTTTTTAAAAATGTCTAAAAAATACATTGTGTCTTAAAAGAAAAAAAAAAACTATCTCAACCCTCAACATTTTCTCAGTAAATGACCCTTACTTCACAGCATCTCGTGTTTCTGATTGGAATAATTTATATTAAAATGAGACTTTTTAAGTTCAAGGTTTCTGGAGGACAAGAGAGACAGGCAATAAATATGTCACACGGTTAAATAGCTAAGAGTTCAGTGATTATATGACGGGCTAAAGCAGGCAGGAATGCAGCAAAAATCACGAGCATGATGCAAAAGTTGAATAAATTCAAAAACGTTCCTTATCGGTGTGTTTTCAGTGCTGTTTGACATTCTCATACATAGTGCTGAGTGACAGTACCTTGGATACATTACAGAGCTTTACATCCATCGCTTTTAGAGTCCAGAGGATGGATAGAAGAGAAAAGGAAGAAGAGGAGGAGGAGAAATTAGAAGAGAAGGAGAGGAAGAGAGGAGGACCAAAAGAAGAGAGGCTTTACAAAGAAGTTGTCAGGCCGAGGTAACCAAGAAAAGAGTGTTTGGTGGAGAAAGATGAAGAGGAGGAGGAGGAGGATGAAGGAGAGCGCTGTTTCAGAGAGATGAGGGTCGTGATGGGGAGGAGAGGAGACAGATCCCTCCATCCGGCGCGGTCGGACAGCGATGGGTGAAGAAGAAGAGGAGGAGGAGGAACAGAGGAGGAGGGTGCAGCGGCGTGAGCGCTTAGCGGTGTGTGCAGCCGCTGGAGGTGCTTGTTCGAGCGCTGATTGTCTGCATGCACGTACGACCGGTGCGTGTGCACGTCGGCAGGTGCGTCCGCCGCGCCCCCGTTGAAGAAGTGCGCAGCGTGTTTGACCTTGCAGTGCAGGCGCAGACTGTCCCGCCGCTTGGCGCTGTAGGGGCAGAGGTCACAGGTGAACGGTCGCTCCCCCGTGTGCACGCGCACGTGCTCCACCAGCTTGTTGGCTGTCCGGGTCAGGTGGCCGCACCGGTCGCAGCGGTACTGGTTGCCCTGGCGATGACCCTGGAAGTGAACCAGCAGCTCCTGTTGCCCTGGAAACGACCTCTGGCAGATGCGGCAGCGATGCTCTGAGGTGCTTGTCTCTGGCTGGGTTGCCGTGGCAACTGCCGGAGCACCGCCGCTGGAGGTGGAAGCTGTAGCAGGAAGGGTAACGGGGCATCTGGGAGTCAGGAAAGGTAGAGGGAGGAGTTAATGAGCCACACATTACACGAGCATGCTGACAGAAAGCGCGCACACCTGCATGTAACAGTTAGGGACCATCAACAAATTACTTTTAAATCCATTCAATGAAGGATTTAAATGTATCAATAAAAAAGCTCTACCTGTGCGTCTTCACAATCTTACTGGTTAGTGCACTTCACTTATTCATATCAGAGTTTATAGTCTGTTTCCACAGTAACTGAATGGAACAAAGATTTGGAAACTGAATCCCCTCAGCCTCGACTTTCACCTCAAAGGTTTTATTTTATGTTGAAAGTACATTTTATAAGATGTTTTTTCCACTTTTCACAAGGTCGTATTAAAGCCTCACAGGAGTACTGTCAGGCTGCAGACATCATTATTTTTCCCTTTGATATGATAGATTGTCATTAAAAGATTATCCAAAAGATAAAATGTCATTACCGTCATTTGTCTTTTAAGATTCTTGGGTTGTTTCGCTTAAAAACAATTCTCTAAGTAAATTTTAATTTAACGATGATGTAATGATGTCAGCACATGCTGAAACGTGGACGTGTGATCATGTGTCCGCGGTGGGTCGTTAGGGATCCCTACACCCACCTCATTTCGACAACGTCGCCCTGAATGTGCGTGCCGACGTGAGCCCTCATCTCTGCCTCCTGATTGGTCGAGTGGTCGCACACGCAGCAGTGCAGCGAGAAGGATCTGTGCTCCCATTGGCGGTGTTCGGCCATGTGACTCTGAAAAAGGGCCTGTCCCTCGGTCTCAAAGCCGCACACATGACACCTGGAAGGCGAGGACACGACAAAAGCTTGTAACACGTAAATGACGGTAGCCGTGATAACAGGTATTTGTCCATTTGTCCACTGTGGGAGAGGAAAGCAGCCAATCAGGTGCAGGTTTTGGTTTTTCTAGCCTGCTCTTTGAACTCGTCTGAACTGGGAGGGTTGGTGCTTTATATTCTTCTTCACTGTCCATTTTTAAGTCACCTCTTAAAACCCGCCTCTTTTTTGGTCATGTATAGCATGAAAGTTGAATTGTTTTGTTGTAATTATGCTTGTAATGTACTTTTGTTTTAAATATATATGTATTAATATTAATTTATTTATTTTAATGTTTTATTTTATTATATTTTTGCATTTTTATTTCATCCTTAATGTCAAGCACTTTGTTCAGCTGTTGTTTAAAGTGTTTTATGGATAAAGCTGGCTTGGCCTTATACACAGGCTTCAGATCTTAGAGGGTAACACCAGGAAATGATTTCATTTTTCACTATGATAATCAAATCATAGTGAACCTCGTTTATGTAAAAATGAGTGATTACCTTGATTGGAGGACACAGGTAGACAAATATCAGGTGAACAATATTAACATCTTGATGCATTCTCAATCATCCAGGAAAGTAAATCTCCAAAAGTTGATTCTGTTCATCTGGACGTAGCGTTTTGTGGGAGAAACGTTTCGTCACTCATCCAAGTGACTTCTTCAGTCTCAGCTGACTGCAGGTTTCCCCAATCTTATAAACAGTACATTTGCATAACGACTGAAACCAGCCCACTGAAGGAACAATGGGCTGGGAGGTCAGTGTCCTCAGTGGCCAGAAGAGACAAGGATGCGACACTGAGGATGTGGACAAGTGGGTGAAGAATTTGTCTGACAGACAGCTCACCCAAACAGAGAAAAACATCCTTGCTAAAGGGTTGAATTTTGCTGTCACACCGAGACAAATCCCGCTAGTGGAGCTGATCACA